>JABAJV010008630.1:0-38496 GCA_018854895.1 Tricholoma furcatifolium
GTTTGAAACTTCAGGCAAAACATCGGATCTATTTGTAACTAAAAATATTGTGACCAACTTTGCTATGACATTTTTTTCGCAGGCGTTGGACGTCCCCACAGTATGTGGGCGATTGGTGACTTGGGTGACGCGCGTAACGTCACGTGGCGCGGTTACCTGCCTTTGAGGATGTCGACGCTTCCATCCCACACGTAGCGTTTACCGCCTTTCAATATCATTCAATTTTTATCCGTTTTCGTTTGCATTCGTTCGATGCTTCGAAGCCTGTGCTGATTGACTGGTCTGATCAACGGAGATCGCTGGTCATCTGGCCTGCACAGGCGCTCATCCGCAAAGTTTTCGTCCTTTTCTCTGACATATAATAGCTCGTTCGTTTTAGAAATCCCCTTGAGATGGTCAACGAAGCCGCCGGACGCGACACGGAGGTAAGTCTTTCATATTCGCGCTCCCAAGATCTTGTCTCCTTACCCCGCATTGTTTTTTTCCACTTATTATTCTCATACTTGTATCTCAGCTTTTTTCTCAGATGCCTTTAGCCTCAGGTTCTACCAGCTGGCCCTTGTATGAGCTCACCGATTTGATGTGTCAGAAATAGACTCGCCGACCTCAGATACTCACCAACATTGAAACTTGGATCTTAATGCACTGGACTGTTTGCGAGTAGCACTTGATGCACAGAAATCTCGCCGATTTTGCACTGGAATGTGAACTGGACTTATAATTAAAGATACTATTCATGCACTGGACTGGCACTGGGAAAGTTAGGTGCCCCCAAAGTTAGGCCAGTTGTCGATCCCATCTTGACCCACTTCTTCTCTATGCTTTTATTGCTTTTATGGCTATTTATTCCTGTACATAAAAAGTAGCCTACCGTAGCACATTGATCATGCGTTGGTCAGCATCCTGTAACAATGGAGGATAACAAAGTGATGGATGTTTGTGGTTAATCGACTCGAACTGACCGGCCCTACAGACCATCATATCATCTGGAAATTTGGTCACGGTCATTTGAATTTCTTTCTACAGCCTTCCATGATCAACTGCCTGCTATAATGCGCTTTGCTCCTCCTTCGATAGACGTCGAGAATCCCTTCTATTGCCCGGATCAGCCTCCAGCATTGTATATCAAGTCGCTTCAAAGTCAAGTGCGTCATAAAACGAAAACCAAGACTCAATCTCGCTATGATCGCCTGCTAGTTTCTTTCGTTAAAGTCTTGGAAAATGCTGTTCTTCAGGATACTTTTGACTCTTCTGACGATGACACCTGCTTTCCTACTGTTCGAGGCGACCCTGTTACGAGATCGATTTCTCTAGCTTCAAGCTCATCCTCAAGTTCAGACGAGACCAATCTTTTATCGAACATCCCTCGCTGGGAGCGCGAACATGGAGCAAATTCCTGGCGGCAGCAATCAGTATCTTTGAAGAAGAGGAAAAGAGGTTCTTTTAGCGATATCCGTGGACCAACGAAATACGCAAAATCGATATTGTCGGCTCACGATAGCTCTTTTGATGTCACTGTCAAGCGTGAAACCCTTGAATATTCAACGATATCTGGCTCTTCGGACAGGACCGACCCTTCTGTTCTCCCGGTAGTTCATGACGATGCTTCAATGCTGGCCCTCAGGCTTCGGGATCTCCAAGGTACATAGAGCAACATCCTTATTGTTAACAATCTATAATACAAACTTTAGAACGGTATTTTGGACCTTCGATCGGCACTGAATCCACCCGCGACATCCTCGCATTTATCGATGTGTTAGATGGCATACTTCCCGGTATCCGCCTCAAGGAACGACTCTTGCGCTTGCCTATCATCTCTCACCAGTCTATTATCGACTTTCTCGGTGTCAATGGTACGACTGCCGTTCTGGCGCACATTTTTCTGATTCGTTGGCCGCAGGATATCTAAGCTCTCGTATTCTCTCTATGTTTCGATCCTCTGAAGTTCAGTGGATTACGCTTACGGAATCTCTTGAGAACGCGGGTGGCCTGAATATCTGCGGCGATCTTTTGCCGAGTAGAACTTCATATAACTCATCTTTCAATAGCTGACGCGCATATATGCAGCCTTTGATCAGCCCAACAGCTTCCTTTTTGTTACAGAGCTTTCTCTCCGCGATACCCCGATTCACGATTTTGATCTTGTGCACATTCATCATCTGCCGCGGCTTGCGACTCTACTTCTAGACAACACTACTATCTCCAATGAAGCGTCAGTGTAACTTTTTTCTCCAAAGCTTGTGCTCACACCATTGCCTCAGGATCTTCCTCCTTGTTCCTCTCAAGCGAAGTTTGACTCAACTATCAATCGGCTCAAACCCAGCCATCAACGACGACGCGGCTTCTGCCATCCAACTTCTTTCCAAGCTCACTTTTCTTTCTATCCTCGACACAGGCTTCCTCATGCCAGGCATCCGCCGCATAGCTCAAACGATCGCCGATGAGAACCGCATCATAAATGTAGAGGTTCCCTCCGCTTGTACAGAATACATTCGAGGTGAATGTGAATTTCTTCTTTCGTATTTCTTGTTCTCTGACTTGGTCCTGTGGGTAGAGCTAGACTCGCAGTACGAGATCGATCTCCGACCGCCACTTATCGTATTTCCGGAGGTCTGCAAACAGCTCTCGGCTGCAGCCCTCCAGCGCAATCTCTTAGCGCACAAGCAGAAGAATCATGCGATCCTTGCGACGGGCTCGAAGGCGGAGATGGCAGAACGATTGAAGTCGATTCTTGAAGCGCGCAGGATGGACTTGTTGGTTCGTGATATGATTTTTGGCACGCAGGATCGTACGAGGGAGTAAAGATGCTCGGGTTATTCTCTCCTTCGTGACCGAAATTGCTCTGTACAGCTGTCTTAATGGGTTTTGTAACATGCTTTCCGTTTCCACCACACTACCACTGCGGCCACGCCTTCGTATGAATTGTCATACCCAATCAAGCTAGTATAGCATGGGCGCAGTTCCTCTAGATGTTTTTTTGCGGACTCTAAAGCTTACGAAAACTCATGAAGCACAAATATGGAATGAAGCACCCACTAGGACCACCGAGGCCGGAGGTGGAGATGAAAATTGTTACGGCAATCTCGTCGTCGTCGTACTACGACCCTCACTTAACCGGCACTGGGCAGCCTTTGTCGAAGTTGACATGGCATGTGAAGATTAACGTAACTTGGTGCAGGAAATTGTACGCGTGTCCGTAAGACTATAGAAAGAACTTTTTCCGGTCCATCATGGCTTCTAGAGTGACATTTTGAGAGATGATCATACGAGCAGATGTTTGGTGTATAATTATGAATTAGACATCAAAAATATTCAAAAAAAAAAAAGAATTCGCAGCTTCGTTTTGAATAGCAGGATACAACGCCCGGTGAATTTCATCGCATTTCCGGCTGGAGCATGCGTGGACGGCCTTAATGGCAGTCAGCCCATGTTGCAGAGAGGCTAGAGTATACGTAAGAAGACTGACAGCAACTTGGCCATAACGTGGTGATTTCCCAGAAACCGTGACGGAAGGTCTAGGCGATTTCCGATTTACGATCAACTTTTGCAAATTTTAGCATGGGTCAGTTCCCTTGTGCCATGTGGTCACCTTCCAACTGTGGTTAACTTAAACTTCGTGCTTTACGCAAATGAACTAAAGAATTGGATGGAGGATGTCGTCTGTAACTGCCGACTCATGCCTTACTAGTTTGATTCATCAGATTCTTTGTCTCCGAGTCCGTTAGCCTTCCTGGTGAGTCTCAGTCTGTCCATCGACATCATGATTGTTGTCCTTGCCGACTGCGTCTGTAATTCTGTTTCGGTGACAGCAGGTTCTTTCTCGCCGCAGCCGAATACATCGTAACTTATATATCAAGTGCCATCAGCGCTAATCAGCGAATTTGTGGAAATCTCCTTGCTCAGGTTCAACGCATACAAATGTGATGGTCTTTTTGTTACAAGGACATTCTAGTAGGTAAGATGTAGCCTTATTTCGTAAATATTCGACGGCCTTAAATTCCTTCAATCGTGACATGAGTAATTAATACCGTTTCCTTGGCTGAAAAATCACATCTTTCATGTCAGATACCTCGCACCCATTTCCTGGTTCACAATTGGAACCCGAACAGAACATCACTCTTGACAGTTCCCCAGTAGAGCAATTGAAACTTACTAGTCGCATTTTTAGCCCTTGTTCAGAGGTGAGGTAAGGGGAATGCCTTTATAAACCCTCCAGAAATTCAACAAAGACCCAGTACAGCACCCAGCTTCTCTATACAGACCTCCCGTCCTTTTTCAACAATGTTCGCTCGTCTTTCCGCCGCCATCCTCCTCGCTCTTCCTGTCCTTGCTCTTGCTGGCGGCTGCACGACCGGCGAGCAAACCTGCTGCAAGAGTGTCGAGGATGTCAGACACGTCCTTGCCTTTTCAATTTTGTACAACTGCTTACATTTCTACAGGCCAACAGCCCCAATGTTGCTACGCTCCTCGGTACTCTCCTTGGCGTTGCAGCCCAGGGTGTTACCGGCCAAGTTGGATGTAAGTGGATCTTAAAAAAATTATAAGAAACCAAGATACATACTCAAATTCCCTTCAGTGACCTGCAGCCCACTTACTGTGGTTCTCGCATCGGGCGTTTCTTGTAACGCACAGACAGTCTGTTGCGAGAACAATAATTTCGTGAGTCTTAATAATTGTCATTTCTTCAGAGACCCTCTTGACATGATCTACAAAGAACGGTATTGTTGCCCTCGGCTGCACTCCCATCAATGTGAACCTCTAGGCTCTGAGTGCAGTGGACAATTGGACTATCTATTGATATTGATGATATTAGAACTACCTATACCCGCTAGAACTAGTACTTTTCAGTCAATAGGACAATCCTTATACTTAATTCTTGTCTCCATGGAGCTCGCGGATTTCAACATCACCAATCTCTTCGCTATCTCCAAATTTCAAGTTTTGGTATCTGCGCAGTCTTATTCCTGGTTGACGATGGTCTTCTCCGTTCTCACCGTGACATGCGCCACGCTATAGCACTGGATGCCTCTTGCGAAATCAAGTTTGCGATTTGGATTATAACAAAACGCGTTTCATATCGCGAGCTCAATAAAGAGAACACACGTTAACACGGTCTTCAATCCATACTACAAAGAACTACAGACTTCAAAAAACGTGCGATGTGTATAAAATAATACAAGCGACTTTAATCGCTGAACAATAAACAGTACATGTGAGTCGACCTTTTTAGATCTTGGTTTTCCTACTGACATATCACTAAGCGGAAGCGTCGTCATACATTAACGTTAATTGGAGTGCATCCCAAAGCAATAAGGCCGCCCTAATCAGAGCGTAAATAACAAAACACTCAGAGATTGGTCGAAGATAACTTACGAAGTTGTTGTCTGTACAACAAACGGTCTGCTCGTTGCACGAATCACCTGTGATGCCGACGAGTACACCGACTGGAGTGCAATCGACTGATAAAGATAGCCAAGGTCAGAAGACCTTCACTGATGATATTCATGGGAGCCTTACGTCCAATCAAAGCATCGACTTCAGCGACAAGGCCAAGGGCGGACATAATGTTACTAGCGAGAGGGTTAGAACCCTAAGCAAGGTATATGCGTCAGAGTTGTACAAGGTAAGGAAGATTTATCAAGTCTGACATCGGTAATAGTATTGCAACAGGTCAAATTGCCAGTCTGACACGTATCTTGTGCAAAGGCGAGCACAGGGAAGGCAATGAGGAAAGCGGCAGCAAGGCGCGAAAACATTGGGGTAAGATGGCCTTTGTCAGAGGAAGGTTTCGAGGTGGTCTTCGACACGTATATTTCGCGCTCTTTAAAGTATTTTACTCCATTTCTGAATAATGCGCTTGGGGCACCGATCCCTTGTGGAGAAAGATTTGAATCCATGGATCAAAAGAGCAGTCGTTTAGGTGTAATGTTTCGTAGGTGTAATGTTTCGCGATAAAAATGGGGTGACCGATCGAACACCCACAGAATCTCGGCCCAAGTCAATGAATCGGTATTTAGCGCTGAACACCCAGCGTCAAACCTGGAAAACATTGATGCCGTCGGGTTTGAAGAGCTCGAAAATTCAGGTCATACAGAGAACGGATCCAAGTTTACAGTGTGGGATGAGAGAGCAATAGTACCAAGCCCCAGCGAGAAATGGAATATATCATGATCAGAGTCAGTTCTATTGTGCCTGATCGCCTATTGGAGTTCACCAAAGGAGTCGGCTAACACAATCTGCGGCCGGAGAAAGATGATTTGAAATTGTCAAGAGATCCATGATTGAAACCTTTTTAAAGTGAACTGGATGAATAACTTGCTTCATAAGATTTATGGACACGCCACCGTGCCAGATATTCAGTGCCGGAGGATAGCGGATTGACAGTGAACCGGCTGTCGCTGGTCAGAAATCAGCTCCCCAGGGGGTGGGTGGGGCGTCTGCCTACTTCTCGCGAGCGCTCGGACCATTACCCGTGTATTCTTATCTTTATCCTGTCACATGACTCACTACACTTTCAGGCGCGCACGCCGCAGGAATCCTACGCCTCCAGTTCTGTCTTTAAAGTTTTGTCGCACATAGAACAGATTCGGCCATTTTACAAGTAGGATCTCCGTACCATCATTCTTCTTCAGTGAGTCAGCGAACGTGACCACCGATCTACTGGTGCCCCAGCCACACTCAGAGGCCTCAGATGCCCTCTATCTCTAGGATCCAATATGCTTTCTTTATCTTGTCTCAGCACCGCCTTCTATGTTCCTTATGACATGAACTAGTATGGTTTGAAGTCGTTTCTTGCGCTGCCTTACATTCACAGCTCCGCAACTGTGTACAAGGGCGACTTTGCTACAATTCATGAACAATTACGAGGTTTCACGATGCCCAGTCATTGATCCAGGAGCTTCAGCCATTTCCAATTCACGAACGCGCAAACTTCCATCTGGTTAGGCACCATTAAATATATTTTGTCTATGTCCATTTTTTGCGCCTCGATATATATATAAATTACTGAGTAATCGCGCTCGTTTATGTATTGACATTGAGAGGGACACATCCCAAACCGATAGCCCCTTCCTGAAGATACCTGTCAATATCTAAGACAAATTAATGGAGCGCAACTCACCATAGCGGTGTTCTCGCAGCAGACGGTCTGCTCGTTGCACCCAGTTCCTGCACCACCAAACACGGCAACGGGATCACAGCCCACTATGTTAGAACTAAGTAAAAAATATCACAATGAAATAGTTGGGAGCTTACGGCCAATGACGGTAGTAACGTCGCCAATGACAGGAATGAGGCTTCCCAAAAGGTCACCAGAGAGGGGGTCCTGGCTCTATAAACGAGTCATAGTATCAGAGATTCGTCTATCTCATGCGAGAATGACCACTGACATCAACAAGTTGGTTGCAGCATGTCAAGTTACCAGTCTGACAACCGACAGCCAAGCCTTGGGCCAGAGCGAGGGCGGGGAGAGCGAAAAGAACGATAGCAGCACGAGCAAACATTGTGAAAATGAGTGTGGGGATCGAGCAGTTGCTGAACTGACGATTCGAGCTCTGCACGGCGCCTTTTAAACCGTACCCGCTCCATCCAATTCGTAGGGGTTAGCGCTCTTGTTCGGGAGGCCGTTGAATTACGACGGCACAGTGCATGTGCGCAGGCGACTCAGAAGTCGTGTAGAGTCGCTAAGTCGGGATGAATTGTGTTCGCGATTAAAGACGTCACCAGCATGAATGTACCTTGTGGCTCACTCCGAATAGATCGATCAGTAGTCTTCATGACTTGACATCCTGGCCAACCATATTCTGGCAATATTATTTCACCTTCGATGTGAGCAGCACTCACATAAATTATTGGTTTTGCAGAGTCAGTGCCACAATCTGTGGATCAGTTAAACGGATCCATTGGCAGTGTGCATCGCCTATCAAACAAGTCGCCTACGTGCCCGCGACCCACACGACGGCCACAACACCCCCGCCCGCTCCTGTCTGCCATGCCTGCCGCCCGCGAATTGCTCCATGGCATGCGAGACATGAGGGCTAATGTATTCATCAATGCTCCAACACTGATGGCCGTTCACTGCGAGTTCACTGCAGGAATAATAACAATATCAATGTTTTATGCCAATTTATGTGTCAGACATCGAGAAACTGACAAGACGGTGGAGACGAGTTGCCTAAAAGACAACGCCACATGTCAAGTTTTTGCCTGTTTGTTTCCCACTGGTGAAATTTGGAGTCCATGGATAGATTGAGGTAAACATCTTCATTCTTCCTCCTTCAGGGTCTTGACTACGCCTCGGATGTACATGAAAGGTGAAATATCGGTTCATTGACTGTCCTATGCGATCCAGTAAATACAAATGTCTTGACTATTCAGAATCGAGGGTTCGAAGTTCATGGCAAACTCGTGTCAAATTGGTGACGCGCTAGGGACTGCGGGGATACCGCTTCCTTTGATTGCTAGCTCCCGGCGTCTAGTGGGTGTGACAGAGACGGTCGGAACAGAGACACAGTTTGACGAAGACGCAGCTGGATGAGCGGGCGGAGTGGGGGAGACACCTTGATACCATGTGCTCGTACCGTACACGCCCATAGGTAGACTTAAATACATTAGATATCGAGAATGAGAATGAAGAAATACGTGTTGTAAAACGGAAACGCACTCGTTGTCGCCGTCGCATGTTTCGAAAGTGCCTGCACCATAGTTTGCCGGAATGTTCTGTAACAAGATAAAGAAAGAACGCAAACGGGAAAGACAAATTACATACCCAATAGCATCCCATAACATCGTAGATGTGATTGCAGTTGACGGTGGCATATGCACCTGTGCAGGCGCGGAAACAAAACTCCGTATCAGAGATGAAGCTCGTCCATTCATGATATTGGGTCCCGTTGCCAAATGTATTTCCGAACACCAAGCCACCCGCTGAAGTCATATTGTTAGCCAACGGAAATTTTCAGTTGGTACAGGGGTCATTACCTGGATTTCCGCGGCCTAATTATGCCATGGTCAGCCACGACGCGAAATTTGCATATAAGTATTGAGAACGCACCATCAGCACCCCGGTTATCTAGCTCTCCACCTGAATCACCGGCCTTGATATTCAGCTTCGTGAGGTCACCTACACCCGTCACTTGCACATAATTTGGCGTCTTCACAAAGTGTACTCCCTGTAGTGCGCCGTCTGGGATCAAGCGCGTGCCGCGACCTGATTTAGTGCACCACGCGACTTCGTCGTGCTCAGTGTCTCCAATTACACTGTTGGGATTGGCTGAAGAGCGTCAGCATTGGATTTCCTTCATCCCTGTTTCAAAGGTGGAAAACATACGAGGAGCCTATAGGCAGAAGTCTTCTGCCGAGCTGTTCAGGACGTTGAGCAACTAACAAGAGGAATGAGGTCTTCGCTCACTTCAAATAAGCAGTTTGACAATTTGATGTCTGGGTTGACGCCTGCCCGCAGTTGTTGACGCCAAATTGCCCATCTTGAGAAGTCTGCGGCAGGTCATTGACGTTGTAGCCTGTATCCCAAATCTGATTGGGGTTATTATTCGTGCAAGTATAGCTCGACAACTGATTGCGATGTCGTGAGCCAGATACAAAAGCTTGGATTCAGATTAGATTACCTGCGTCCCGCTGGCTTGATTTCCTCCTGTGAGGTCAACGCACTTGCCCTTATTGGTCCACGCGAGTCTATTATCGCCCTATCGCGACGCAATTCTAGTCAGCTTAACTCAAAGTGTTCGAGCATCATCAACACGAACCGTATAGTAAAACTGCTGGTTGGCATTGTTGGCAGTGCACGTCCATATTTGCATGTGCGTGCCGTCAGCCAGGCTTCCATTCGGGACATCCAGACACTTGGTTCCAAACACCTGGACGGTGCCACCTGTGAACGTCCATTTCTGATTGTTTGTATAGGTGCAGTCCTGGATGGTGACATTAGCACCATCCGTGTTGGACGCAGCAGTTATGCATTTGCCGATAGTCAACCCAGGCTCGAGGGTAAGTGCACCTATGAACCTGCAACATGCCACGGGTTATTTAGTTACAGCATAGTTGTATGTAACCTAAACGTGGCTTACGGAGGTGTCTGGGCCGATACTACTTTGAGGCTAATGAAGATCACGGCGATACTAGCGAAGAACATGGTGCCAAGACAGCGTGGGTTGGGCTCTAGGCGGGCTATCAAGAAGTGGGGCAAGGGAAATCGCGCAGAACTGCATCTGCCCTTTTATACCCAGAACAAATTCTGAAGGTGTTAAACGCGTGATATCGGGCTGGGCATGCATGCGTCAAGAAATAGCCTCTTCTGCTATAAATAACACTCACCTCTGGTTGGTCACCCCTTCGTCTTGCGATTAATAATGCCATAACCAATTCCGAAGTTAAAACGTAGTTGGGGGCAAATTCAAGGCCCACTCATAGGCAGCAGCAAAGGAGGAGAGTCAAGAGATCCTGCCCCTCCTGAGTGACTGCGTACCATTAACATTCAAGTTAGTGTGACCGCATCCGAGTCTCTTAGGATTTCGATAAGCCTACTGACCTCGAAACGTCAGTACATAAAAAAATAAGTCCATCGGCGCCATGTTGGTCATTTGCTGTGGTTGAACTTGAAAAAGATCTGCAGCAGCGGAGTTACAATAGTTTTGTTTATCGACTTGACAATGACGGTGACGTCGACTGCGTCATGAGGTGTGTTGAAAACCTTTCCTAGCTTTACTATGTGTTAGTTGAGTATCACTGCTCAGAAGTTAGAACTGGACAGGGACGTCTTCATCCTTGGGATTTCTTGCTAATATTCACCACGCGTTTTTTCACACAACGAGTATCAAGACTCGACTCGACGGCTATTGACAACATAGGCTGATCATCCTCGAATTATTGACCGACCTGTTACTCTAGGGTTATCTGTTCCCGGTGATCTAACTATGGAGCTACTTGTAACACTTTAACACCACAATAGAACAACGTCGTCCAGGGCCACACTGGCAGGTACAAGAAGTACTCTAGCACCACTTACCATGCATATGGATCACTTGGGATCTTCTCGAAGATCGAAACATAAATGATGGCGTTGTGGAGCTAGGGTTGGTTAGAAAGACGATTTTGAGGAATGCACTCATTCAATGAAGGCGCCTGGCGATGATGCTGGATACGGTAAGGGTATGATGATGAAGGTAAGAATCCGAAGATGGTTTTTATTAACGCGGTGGTGATGGGTGGTTAATGTTAAATGTACTTACTGAAGGGTTGATTTTATTCAAGGCGTTTGGTACCTTTATTAGATCCGGAGTGTCTTGTCTTTGTTACAGGGACGTGATGCTAAGCTTCGTGGTACACATAATGATATTCAAAATCTTGCAAATGGTTTGAAGTTAGTTCCAAGACACGACCTCAATCCAAGCTCCTGCTCTCAGGCAATGAATGTATTGTAACCATCGACTCATATTATTCGAAATATACTGTATATTACGCAACAGCTGTTCTGCCTCCACAAACCCTAGCACCATCATCCATCGATCCATCCATTCCTAGACAACAGTCCTTACAGCTTCACGGGAGGCGGAGTAGGAGTAGGCAACGGCACACCATCCGCCACCCTCCTATGCATCATCCTCGCCCCATACGAATGGGCATGACCACTGGGCAGCACGCTGCGCTTCGCAGCAGGTGCAGTGCCGGCACTGACGGTTGGGACGGTGACACAGTTCGACGACGACGCGACGGGGTGCGGGGGCGGGGTGGGCGAGACGCCTTGGTACCATGTCGAGGTGCCGTAGACTCCCATTGGCAAGCTGTTAAGGAAAGGGTAAGCTAGGCGTATCTAGGAGTTTAATGTAAGAAGGTGAAACGCACTCGTCATCGCCATCGCAGGTTTCATAGACGTTGGGGTCGTAGTTTGCCGGCATGTTCTGTGTGGGTGGCAGGGTATGAGCATGAGGGATTTGAGAGGATCGGAGAGGGGATGTACCAACCCAGTAGCAGCCCATGGTGTCGTAGATGTGGTTGCAGTTGACCGTCGCATCGGCCCCGACACACGCGCGGAAGCAGAATTCCGAATCAGAGATGAAGCTTGTCCACTCGTGGTACTGCACGCCGTTTCCAAACGTGTTGCCGTACACCAAGCCACCAGCTACAAACCAGCGAATCAGTTACAGTCACTAACACACACGGAAATTGATAAGGGAATAGCAGTACGCACCAGGGTTCCCATCACCATCGGCGCCCCTGTTATCCAGCTCTCCACCTGCGTCGCCCGCAGCGATGTTGAGGAAGGTAAAGTCACCTACGCCAGTGACCTGAACGTAGTTGGGCGTGCGCACGAAGTGCACGCCTTTGAGCGCGCCGTCGGGAATGACGCGCGTGCCGCGCCCGGCGAGCGTGCACCAAGAGACTTCCTCTCGCTCTGTGTCGCCGATGGTGCTGTTCGCAGTGGCTACGCGTCATTCAAATTGGTTTAGTCAGGCAGTCGTTCGGAACAGGAAGGGAGGAAACTTACGTGGTGCCCAGAGACAGAAGTCCGTAGCGGAGCTGAAGAGATACGTTAGTTTCCCAATGGAAGAGAAAGAGGGACAGGGCACAAGCGTACTTGAGATATGCCGTCTGGCAATCCGAGTCCTGGCTGGAAGCCGTGCCGCACTTGTTCGTACCGAACTGGGTACCCTGCGACTTGTCGGGGAGGTTGTTGACGTTATAACCCGCGTTCCAGATCTGCTGTTTGTTATTGTTCGTGCAACCATAGATGCCGATCTGTGAGAGCGGGTTGAATAGACCGTACAGAAGGCAAACAAGAAAACAAGGCGAAAACGTACGCCTGTTCCAGAAGCAGTGTTCCCTCCTGGAAGGTCAACACACTTGGATTTCGTGTTCGCAAGGCGGTTGTCGCGCTGGGCAGGGGGCGGACCATGAGTATCAGCATACTCAACAAAGAGTCAAAAGGAACTACAACGCACCGTGTAACTCCACTGCTGGTTCGGGTTCCCAGCCGTGCAGGTCCAGATTTGTAACAAGGTCCCGTCAGCGTTGTTGCCGTTGGGGACGTCAAGGCATTTGGAGCCGCCGAAGATCGTTACGGCGCCGTTGGCGAAGGTCCACTGCTGGTCGGTGTCGTAGGTGCAGGGTTGAATGCTTACGGTCGCGCCGTCGGTGTTGGATGCCGCCGTGAGGCATTGGCCTATCACAAGGTGTATTTAACTCACGACATAAAAGTTACTTCGGGTTTGGAATCTAGTCGTACCGATGGTCAAACCGGGCTCGAGAGAGAGCGCACCTATGTACCTGTTATGGAGGTAAGTAAGGGATGAACTTAGTAGAAGACACATGCCAGTACGCACGGAGGAGTCTGAGCTGCGGCAGCGCCCTCGATGAGAGTGCTGGCAGCTGCGACGAGGAGTCCAGTAACTACAGCTTGCATGGTGGGTATCGTAGTCTTTCAAGGAGTGTGGGGGTTGACTATTAGGAAAGTAAAGGAAAGGTGAAAAGCCTGAGGGGTACTTGGCTTGAGGAGGCATCTAGCATGTCTCAATTGGCCTTTATATATGCGTTAGGGGGCTTCCGACAGGCGGACAGGGACATGTTTTGGCTTGTTCGGTTTCGATGTAAGCGAGCGCGTCTTGTTGGATGGCTGTAACGTTTGGTAAAAGTTGACCAGAGACTCTACTTAATAATTTGGAACTACCTTTGCAGCTTTACGTTGATCATGGATCCATCCGAATATGCGAAGGGTTTTCAACGGTTTTGCTTTTCGAGTTCCTTTGCTTTCAAACTAAGTAACTAGTACAATCAAATTGAATCAATGATCATTTTGTCATTCAATGCGAATAGAAGTTACTCACGCTCGACCAACATAATGTGACTGGGGTGAAGAAATGATGGTGGAATTGCTCTTGGCCCCGCAATATCAATGTCAAAATCCCTTGTAGGAGCCTACAAGTTGGTATACCATTATGATTAAGTTTTGATAGTCGGTGACTTTCAGAATAGCTATGAGACATCCGCCAGAAGAGTGGGGTCCAGAATGGTTGTCGGCATCGAGAAAGAATCGCTGATTGCCTCCTCCCGGCGCCGGTTTTTATCTTTATCTTATCTACATACGTTGATGTGCTATCAACAGAGGCCCCACAATTTCACTTCAAGTGGACACTTGGGTTGTACTTGGTCTACCACAATCTATGTCGTAAAAGGTATCCAGAATTTGAATTTCACGGATTTCTATATTGGGGCAGCGTGGACGTGCACTCTTGCACCTGGTTCATTGCCTTCGCTCCAAGCCATGTTGGTCATTATAACATGATTTTATAACAAGATACATGCTATGTGCAACCTTGGGAGTAAGCTGGATTATAAGTTCACTTGATCAAACTTGCATGATTTTATAACAAGATACATGCTATGTGCAACCTTGGGAGTAAGCTGGATTATAAGTTCACTTGATCAAACTTGTACGTACTTGATCACACTTGCAAGTGCGTATGGTAGTACTTGATGCCACCTATACTGTAAGCGAACTTATTCACTTGTAAGTGTCGAATTCCGCTGTTCACTCAAAATTAAGGATTTTATATGGGCAAGTGAAATTTGTAGACACCGTGTGTTGATAGTATCAACACTCAACACACTACGAGAACGTATACTGTACGGCCAACCATCTCCTTGAAACTCTAGATCAACATTCGGAAAGGTTCAGGTCATTCTGGGAAATAGTCACTGCTCAGGAGAAAAGCATGAGAGGCGTCGGTGCTGCACCTACAATGGTCGGTACGATGGAGCTTATTTCAAGTTATTTGCAACTGTCATCAGAAATGTCCCATATCCCCCAAAATCCTTCATCTCCCTGCAGATCATTGTTGGAACACGATGCACAGCAATCGCTTATAACCCGCTTTGTGCAGGCTTTGGGGTAGGGAATCGTCTGGCCATTGATGATCATGGGCGTGCTGAGGCAGAGTTTCTCTTGGTCCTCTCCCTGACGTGCTGCGCCAAACTTAGCTTCGTACCTCTGTATGCTAATTAGGATATTTCGCGTCAAGTGGAATACAACTTACGCGAAGGCCTGATCCCGGTGCGGTACAGTCCTGTGAATGACACCAGTAAGCGAGTAGCGCTATGCTACTTCAAACACCTAGCCTTACCTTCTTCCGGGTGAATTCCCAATAGGTTGAACACATTGTTTTGTCTTCAAGTATCCAATGACCGTATACACCCCATAATCCCTGCCATACAAAACCCTTCTTGTCAGCCAAAAAATCACAACAAAAATGACAAAGGACATCCATACGCACCTTATCCTCACACCATGTTGGCTTGTCAAAGTAAACCCCATTCACCCTTGCCGGCATATTCTCACACACCACCTGAGCACCCATCCCCTTTGTCACGTTCCACAGCCGTGAACTGTATCCTCTATGCCCGCTCGACGCGCATCGAGCATCAGGGACAAAATCCCCCCAATGCATCGTAGTGTTGTTGTCCTCGAGCCTGATACGTTGTGCTTCGAGCAGCTCTTCAGCTTTGCTACGCCACTCTTCAACTTGAGCTTTGTAGGAGTCAATCTCAGCGCGGAGGCTGTCGATGGTAGATTCGGATTCGGACTCGGCTGCGGATTCGGAGGAGCACACGGAACTTGTGGGCGTGAATCTAGAAAAAAACGACGATCGGGTGGAGAAAGCGCCTGTGACCAAGAGGGTAACCAGTGAAAGCAATATCATGATGAAAAGCATCGTGCTAGTTGTATTCAGATAGGTTGATCAACAGGATACGAGGCTTTTCCTCACCGCTTGCGCACACGAAGCAATGATAGCTTTGGAGGCCTGGGATGGGACTCGGTGGTACTAGAACTGAGCCGATGTCATCATCCATGCATTCAAGGGCACTCATTACTTTCCACTGACCTAGTAGTAGTGGTCGGCTCTTCCACATTCGAGGTCGGCATGAGTTCATACTTTGGTGGTCTAGTACTATGCAGAGGATCAGCATACTTTAAGGATAAATGAGAACATAAAACCTTACAGGTCAATAACAGCCATTTCCTGTCCGCAGTACGTGAAAGAAGAAGGAAGGAGGAAGGGATTCGAAGCCCGATGACCCACGTTACTTGAGCGTCTATCTATCCAAAGGTAGGCTCACATAAGCACCCTCCCTCATGGTATGAGTGTCAAAGGCGCCTCATTGCTCGAATCTGGTCGAAAGTTGTACAAAAGGATGGTCAATCGCACATCTAATACTATTACACATTTCAAAGCAAGGAGAACTAATGTGCCAGGACCGGTTCTACAAATTCATTCGTAAGCTTGATGTTCAACGTTCAACAACAGTTAGTAACATACCGCCGAAACAACTTGAAAATCAACCATATTATTCGAACTAAAAATATACTCATATATTAAGCAACAGCTTGTAAGCCACCTCAGCCTCCTCACAGCTTCACCGGAGGTGGAGTTGGAGTAGGCAACGGGACGCCCGGGCCATCAGCCATCCTCAGATGCATCATCCTCGCATTATGTGCCTGCCCACTCAGCAGGACACCGCGCTTCGCAGCAGGCGCAGTGCCGGAGCTGACGGTGGGGACAGCGACGCAGTTCGACGACGACGCGGCGGGGTGTGGGGGTCGCGGTGGCGTGAGCGTGGGCGAGATGCCTTGGTGCCATGTCGAGGTGCCGTAGTAGACGCCCATTGGCAGGCTGTTAGGAAAAGGAGAGGAGGTAAGCAGCATCGCAGGTTTCGTAGTACACGCTGGGTTAGTAGTTCGCCTGCATGTTCTGTGTGGGTAGCAGCATGACATGAGCACAGTGGGTGGGGTAAGAAGAGCTAGAGAGCGGATGCACGCACCCGCTGGTAACCCTGAAGGCCGTAGATGTGGTTGCAATTCACCATCGCGTCGGGCCCGACACACGCGCGGAAGCAGAACTCCGTATCAAACATGAAATGAAGCTCGTCCACTCGTGGTTGCTGGGACGCTGAGCACCATTTCTTCCGACACGACCGCAAAACGCATTCCTAGCTCCTAGCCTTCTCCCAGTCAAGCTTTGGACCACACCATCTTTAAAACCGGGAAGACTCCTTATTATTAATAGAGGCCCACCGCAAGGAGTGGCGTTCAGAGGGGCTCAGCGGCGAATGGCCCAGTAAGCCTTTGCTCCATCGCAGCAGCACCCAGCCCCAGCCCCGCCAGCCTTTGCTCCTCCTACGCCAGAGGCAGGTTTTTAAGCATTTGGCCGCTGACTCTGGTTCGGCTTCCACCGAGGAGTAGAAATCCAGTTTATAGTCCTGCTGCAAGAGAACGCTCAGGGTCAATTGATTCCATAGAAGATGAGGAGCAACATCCCTCGACCACTGCCAGTGGCGGATGCTTTCACTGAGCGGCTACCTCCGTCAACGAATCGCCTGTTGCGGTTTCCTTCACTGTTGCTGTAATCATTTATCACCGATTTTGACATGTACGAGAGAACAGTGTAAGTGCGGTAATTCTTGAAGGTGTTCGTTGTCGTTGTCGTTGTCGTTGATGCGGCGAAGTTCCTGTCAGAGCAATTTGACACATGAAGATCTCCGAGTCTCGAAGCCACAAGGGTAGCCAGGACGTTAACTCGTGGGACAAAGTATTTAGGGGAACTTGAAGAAATGAGTTGAACGCACTTAATAGAGGATGCAGGTTCCTGCAGCGGTAGCACATGTCGCTGTAAATTAATAGCTCATCAGATTCCCGAGTCAGTAGTGTCTTGACCAGGCATCCCGCAGTGGATGTTATGAATCATGATCGGGTGACTCCGAGATGCCTGCGACCAAACAACATTTGCTCATCGCAGCAGTCGACGATCTCTCTCACACACAGCACAACCATCACCACAACGACATCCATCGCTGCCTGCCTGTTAGCACTCCAAGTGCTGCCGTCGGTTGTGCACCCACCACCATGCCAGCCAAATACTCCCACGCCAAAAAGCGCACGACATCAGGGCTGCACCGCAAGAACGGGTCGCTGGTCACCGTCAAGGACCACCCCCACCACCCAGCAGGAGCCGGGGGGCGCCCGAGCCCGCACGCCGACCGCGCTCTGACGACGACGAAAACGAGAGCCCCGCCCGCGGTGACGCAGCTCGAGCGCGGGATCGCGCGCCTGCTCCTCCTGCGGTACGAGCAGGACATCGCGCGCCTGTTCTCGACGCGCCTGTACAACGTCGCGCTCGTGCACCTCCCGACGTTCGCGATGCGGTGCATCGCCCTCGCGGGCCCGAGCTGGCTCGTGCATAATGCGGACTCGGAGGAGATTAAGGATTTTTTGAGGGCGGCGATTGCGATGGATATGCGCCAGGCGGGGGAGAGGGTCGCTACGAAGAGCGTGTTGTGGTCGTATACTGCCCTGCGCCATTTCGTGCGTCAATTCTATTCCATCCCATCCCATTCCACTCATCTCTTATCTGACTATTCCTTTATCCTAATTCTAATTCTAATTCTAATTCTAATTCTAATACACACAACAGGCCCTGTCGAACAACATACCAATATGCGCCAAACGCGGCCTGCACTCCCTCCACCTCCTCGACCACGCCCCGGCGCTCCTCTCGCACGTCGCAGCGCTCGAAGCGCTCCCGCCCCCGACATTCAGCAAGCCCCCGCACCTCGGCTCGCTCCAAGACGGCATCGAGGCGCTCGAGGACGTGTGCGAGCTGAAATTCAGCCCCGCGTACCGCGCGGGCGGCGCGTGGGACACGCACGTCGCGGCGGACTGGCAATCCAAGGTGCGCATGGGGTACGAGCGCCTCGTGCAGGCCCTGTGGCGCGTCGCGAGGGAGTTCGACGTCCGTGGGTACGGGAGCGTGTTGCGGGAGAAGCTGTTGGAGAAGTGGTGCGATTGTGGGTGCTCGACGGACCATCTGGGGGAGGTGTGTGAGCGGAGCGTTAGGGCGGAGGAGGAGGAGGCGGGGGGCGGGAGGGGGGGCAAGGCTGCGAGGAAGGGCGCGGGGAAGCAGAGGGAGTGGGATGGAAGGGGAAGTGGGGTGTTTGGGTGGGAGACGGAGGAGGAGGAAGACGTCTGGGAGGTGGAGCTCGACTTTGGCGGGGCCGGCGTATCCCCGGATGCGGAGTACGATGGCGAGGAGGGCGAGGAAGAGGAGACGGTGGGGCAGGTCATCGAGTGGCGGTTCTATGCCGCAGAACGCGAAAAGGAAAAGGTGTGTGTCGAGCAGCGATATTGCAATACCGCATACACTCACTCACTCGGCCGCTAGGGGAATCTCGCCTTCCGACAAGGCGACTTCCCCCAGGCAGTCCACTACTACAAAGCAGCCTACAAAATCGAGCCAGAGCTCCCGCACTACCAGCTCAACCTCGCTGCGGCGCACCTCAAGCTGAACAAGTACGCCTTTAGCTGTACCTATACCTCTTAAGATCGCACTAATACAGCCAATCCCAGCTGGATGGAAGCAGAAGCCGCATGCACAAAAGCCCTCGGCCAGCACCGGAGCACTAAAGGCTTCTACCGCCGCGCGCGAGCGCGCAGGATGCTCGGAAGGCCTGAGGAAGCCATCAGAGGTATGTAGCACCCCAGTTCTATTTCTCCCTCCTAGTTGGGGAACCAACACAACATCGGCGTCGAACTTGAAACTGATATCGACGCTGACGCTGACGCTGCACACAGATCTGCGTGCTGTACTGAAACTGCAGCCCACGAACGCCGAGGCGCTTGCAGAGCTCGAGACGCTCGTCATACCCTCGCCGTCTTCGTCTTCGTCTTCGTCCTCTACATCTACATCTTCATCATCTTCATCTTCGTCTTCATCTTCATCATGCCAATCTCCATCTCAATCAACATCTGCACACCCCCCCGACTTGGATCTCTCGCATACCCCGACTGGCTCCAAACACAAAAACACGAATACCACTACCACTACCAAAACGAAGCACCCCCCGGCGTCGGCGGTGCCCTGGCCCCGGACAGCGGCGGACGACAGGAAGCTAAAGGTGATACTGTGCCCCGCGTCCTACGCCGAGATGGCGTTTGAGGAGTTTGGGCGGAGGTGTGTGAGGGAGGCGCGGGAGGCTGGGTGGGAGGGGGGGTGTGATGCGCATGGGCATGGGCACGAGTGCAACGCGCGTGGGGTGGGCTCGAGTGGCAATGGAAGCGGAAGTGATGACGGGAAAGAGAGGCGGACGAGGCGCCTGCGCGAGATGGAGGAGATCATCAAGACGGAGACGATCGTGTATCCGAGTTGGGAGCGGTATGTCGTCAAGAAGGTGGATTGATTCACATGGACATGGAGCCCGCCCGCCCTCGAGCGCGGGGGGGATGGATGTCGACTGGTCGACTGTCGAGTGGCCTTGTGGCCTTAGAGCATGCTTATACAGGGAGAGGGTTACTTAGGTTCGAGCCTAGGGTGCTGTAGTATATTGTGTGACTTATTTCGGTAGCCTGGCCTAACCTGACCTCACCTGAACCTATCTCACGCGCACGAGTCACCGCGTTTCGTATTTCCTCTGTCCTCGGATTCGTCGTCGTCTTAAGCTTATCTCTGCGAATTTAGCGTAGTAATGACACTGTCGAGGGATGTCAAGATGCTAAAGCCTAAGATACTCGAAGCAAATCTCCACCTAGGCCTTATAGGCAAGAATTGAAATGCACATTATTTCAACTTTGGTATTTTGATTCGATCGCGGTCTCGCCGTGTTTCATGAATTTCTCCTCGCAATAGCTTACAACTTGAGATTATTGCCGTGTTATAGCACTTACAATTAAAAACAGTAAACAGTACATATAATTAGGCTATTCCGCCTTGACTCCTCCCGCGTGACTGGGAAAACTTCGGATCATTACATACCCTTGAATGTACGCTTTTCGTTGGTTTCCTGCGCTTTCTTTGTCGACAACTTCAACTATTCGTCTTTCCTTCTTATCTCCCCGGGGTCTAGGGCTATTGGAGAACCTCGAAACTCCTCGAATTCAAGCGATCACAATTTACACGCAGTAAAACGACTCGGATCGCACAGCTCAAGCGCTAGCATTGAATATTGAATCATCTCCTTGAATGTATTTGGACACCCCTCTCATGGGGCTCTTACATGCCCTGCAGAGGACTTACATTACAGCTCACGTCTGAGGATGCCTTGGGTGTCCGCTTTTGGAACTTTTCCGATTTCCATTGCACCCGTCCGTCCGGCGTCATCTATCTCAAGCTGTGCGCTCGCCATATGGATGTGTCCATTGGGAACGTTCATCTGCAACTGGCCAGTGGTTCGTGCTATGATAGATAAATGAGCTTGACCGCGACACTCTAGAAACGCTGCGTTTGAACGCCCCAGATGGATCATCGAGTCCTGGCTTGTCTGTCATCAAGAGGCTGTATGAGCGCAGCGCCGCCCGCGTCCACAGATGAAAATTTTGACTGTTCGACTGGAAAGTTCTGCAGCGCACGAACGCCGAATCTCCAGAAGAGCTAGAGCGCGGCGCGCGCTGTATCATAAGCACACCTCTTTTTTCTCTGCATCTGCTTCTCGACATTGCTCCCTCCAAAGAACCAAGACTGCCGCCGACTCCTTGAACCCGACCAGCCGGATCCAAAACTTTACTGAAATGGAGCAACCAGTGCAGTGCTGGCGCCGCTACTGCCAAGGTCAAGGACGACCGCAGACCGCAGAAGATCGGAGGTTGAGGATGGGTCCATCATATGCAGAGACGGCATCTACTAAGGAGTTTTGGGGAGACATGTGTGAGTGAGGGATGCGAGGGAGGCTGAGGCTGAGGCTGGATGAAAGTATGTCCATGATGGATGGGCCTTTGCATTGGCATAGGCATGAAACGCGGACACGACTGGCCGCTGTCGCGTATGCCATGGGATGGGCGCAAGATGGGCTGTCGTGCTCATGGTTCATGTTGGAAGACGAGAAGGACTGTTGAGGGAGATGGTGATTATCAAAATGGAGCGAAACGCGTACACGACTGGCTGCTGTGTCGTGTGCCATGGGCGCAAGATGGGCTGTCGTGCTCATGGTTCATGTTGGAAGACGAGAAGGACTGTTGAGGGAGATGGTGATTATCAAAATGGAGCAGGTCGTGCCAGTGTATCCGAGTTGGAAGGGATACCGTGAAAAGCGTGGGTTGAGCTCACCGAGATCGATATCGACTGGAGGAGGAGGGTCAGGTTCAAGGTGCTTGTGTGTTGTGTTAAACTTGTTTGGTAACCTGACCTGACCTGATCTGACCTGACCTGACCCAAACCTATCTCACGGGATTTCGGACTTTGTCCGATTTCTGATTGCACCGTTCGCGTTTACATTTTTAGGGAATGCGTGGACTGCATTGGCATTCATTCGCGTGGTCTTCACGTCCTCGGAATCGTCTTATCTGTGAATTTACGTCGAACTTGAACTCCAATGATATCAACACATTTGATCCCAAAAGTCTCCGAGTCATGTCACTCTTCGGCTTTTCCAGTCAACACTACGAACTTAGAGGCACAAGTACGATTGAATACACATTTCAGTGTGGTAGCAGCCTCTTCAGATCCTCTTATCTCGCTTCGCGCCATTACGTTAAGCATGTCATTTGACACCAACTGTCACGTCCATGTCATACAACTCTCGCGAGGCAAGCCTCCACCAAACTCTCCATGGCCCCATGATACGCTTGTGATGTTCACGACATATCGAGCCTGTGCATGGATCGGGAAAAGTTCCCGGTTTCCTGTCAGTTAGGGCTCGACGTTATCATGGGTTCGGTTCCCACGTCTTTGGATTCGTCGTTATATAAAAAGTCCCATGGAAAGAGTGGAGTTCCCTCAAGTCCTATTGGCTGCCAGCGCGAGCTCTAAGATTGACTGACTTTAACGACTGGAAGACATGGCTCAGACTGTTGCGAATTCCGTGCCGTATCCTACGGTGATCGAGGTATGTATTGTCAAGTTCTTGATCTTTGGGGTGACTTTGAGGTCTGATGAGCTCTGCTTCTCAGGTCGATCCATTCGTGTAGGTTTCGTTCATTTCAAGCCAATTCGGCGGCGAAATTCTCTGTTTCAACTTGGCTTACTACTTATTTATTTTGAATGGCAGTGTTGCTGCGAAGCAGAAGGTATACAACATCTGCGGTCTTCAATGGGTCTCGTGCTATGCTTACAATTTTCATCGTTCTTTTCAGGGCCTCCATAACCGCTGGCAGTACGTCTCTTTCTCGTAGTTGAATGACAGGAATTGTTACTCCCCCATTTAGCCCTGATATCCCCGCGTACGCCACGGTGAAACCTGGAGAGGTGGTTGTTCACTTTCTGTTAATTCATACTTTCCTAACGCAACTTCTCTTTTCGCGATGTCAGACTTTTAAGGTCCAATGCGTCGGTGAATACGTCCCACATACCTGTACTTTTCAATCAAGCATCTAATTCTGTTGTTCCATTGAGATTGGACTGGAGGGCAGATCGGCAATAACGATTGTGCGTGCTATATGTTTCCCTCCGTGATGGATTTTCATATTTGTGCTTCCGTTCTGATATTTTCTGTTCCTGTTCTATCTATAATCTAGACGCTGATGATGTCAAGAACGTTAACTTAGACGGTGTGCATAACCTTTCAGGACCTATCGGTGTGCAAGGAGCAGAACCTGGCGATTGTCTTGTCATAGACATTCTGGACAGTAAGCATCTATGACTTTTTGGCTGTATTATTCTACTACAGCTAGCTGATTGTTTAAACTATCCAGTTAACTATTTCGACAAGATGCCATGGGGATATACGGGTATCTTTGAACTTGAGAACGGTGGTGGGCTTTTCGGTAGGCATATATCTTCTGAGCTAGTTGCACATCCTCACGCCTGCTCATCACCATCCGTATCACGATTCTCCCTAAACAGCTAAAGAATTCAACAGCAAAGCTGCAAAGGCCATATGGGATCTGCAAGGCGTTTACGCTTCATCGAGGCATATCCCTGGCGTGCGTTTTGCAGGTGTGACTCACCCTGGGATCATCGGAACTGCGCCCTCTGCAGAACTCCTTGCAAAGTGGAATGAACGCGAGACTGGATTGATCGCACAGCATAAAGATGCGGTCCCGCCGGTCGCGTTGGCCCCGGAACCGAGGGGTGTCTATGTAGGTCAGAACTTGTCGGAGGAATTGAGGGATAAGATTGCGAGAGAGGGAGCTAGGACGATCCCTGGTAGGGAACACGGTGGAAATTGTGATGTGATTATTTTCCTCGTTTCACCCGTGAACCGTGCTCGATACTGATAATGAGTCACTCCTAGATCAAGAATCTTTCCAAGTGCGAGCCGGTTATTTGTATTTTGATTTTCCCTTTCCATGCTCATCACGTTTCGCGCAGGGGCTCAAGGTGCTACCTTCCGGTATTCGTTCCGGGAGCGAACTTCTCTATCGGAGACCTCCATTTCTCTCAGGGCGATGTAAACTTGAACAATACTTTTGCATGACAAACTCTCATTATCCACCGCTTTCAGGGAGAAATGTCGTTTTGTGGCGCAATTGAAATGGCTGGGATCGTCACACTCTCTACTAGCATTATCAAAGGTGGCGTGGAGAAATTCGGCCTGAAGAATCCCATATTTTTGGTACGCCTGAGCCTTACTAGCGTGTGCTAACTCAAGCTAAGTCGTCCATGTAGCCTTCCCCCATCGATCCGCAATACTCCCAGCAGGTTGTGTTTGAGGGTATCGGTGTCGATGTCCATGGCGATGGCAAGCAGTACAACATGGATGCGACTGTTGCTTATAAACAGGCCGCACTGAACGCAATCACGTACTTGGGCAAGGTGAGTCTATACGTTACTAGCTAGTTGCAGGGTACTGCGGACACTGATAGCTTTCGATTGGTGTAGATTGGCTATAGTAGGCATCTTCAATTTTTGTTCCGTTGACTGGAGAAAGCTGACGCCTCTTTGATCAGCTCGTGAACAAGCGTATCTCCTTCTCTCGGCTGCGCCTATCGAAAGTCACGTCGGTGCTGTCGTCGACTCCCCTAATGCTTGTGTGACTCTGGGCATTCCGACCGCTATCTTTGATCACGTCAGTGCTCTCCCTCCTGTATACTCTATAAGACGATCTTATCGATATACTCCTCAGGATATCATGCCCAAACCTGAAGGATTGACGAAGCGAGATTTTGGTCAATGTGCAATTAGAAGCGATGGAGTTGTCTGAAATGACGGAGGTGATACCATGAATCCTAAGTATTGGCGCGTTATCCGAAAGTTGCATTTTCTGACTGTCTTGAAACCTAAATGTGATACTATGCTATTCACTGCCACTCCATTTGGCATTATATGATATGCTAGTACATGATTTGAATTGAACAACAGGACCAGAGCATTAATTAACGGCGTATACTGATCTGCGCATAGACGATTAAGGTGTCTATATTGAGCTCAGAGACATGCCACTGGCAGGCCCGAATGGTGTGGTTTGAAGATGTCACAATGCGTACTTTACTGTATGATGGGACCAGGGGAGTATCCCAGGGATCTTTGTATGTCCTTTGTGAGGTAGTGGCACAGAGAACTGCTAGTTGAACTCAGTGGAGCCATGATATATTGCTAGGTGGCTTAAGCAAATGATACTTTCTTACGCGTTTCGACCATATTTTTCCCGTCGCTTTTGGTCTTTTCGGGTTCTTCATTGCGCTGTTTTTTCCGTTTTATCCTTTCTCGCTTATTATGTGTACGTTGTGCAGCAATCAAAGCCTTTGTTTCTTTCTGTCGTCCATGTCAGTCTCACATTTATCCGTGGAAACCGGTGACAAAAATGCAGTACTTACCAGTTTTGCTTTCGAAGCAGAGACTTTTGGTTTGTCAGCTCCGCGGGATTGCCCACCCTAAATGAGATGAGTGAGCACAGAGCAGCTGTTGCGATACGGCTCCGACTTGCACACCCCTGAAACTGACAGGAAACACGCGCATAAGGACTTACTTGGATTTGGTGGGTCTTTTCTACTCTGCTGAGAGCTTTTTCTTCCTGAGCACCTGCTATCACAGCTGCGAGATCCAAGGCTGCCTGTAATACAGTCATCGACCATTAGCGCCACTAGCATACCACTTTGAGTGCGTAGAAGACAATACATCTTTGTTTAAGAACTGCTTGGTTTGTTTGCCCTTTCCGTTTGCAGGTCGTTCTTTCTTGGATGACACCTGTTTGACCATCGTAGAAACATTACTGTATTGGTGCGTGAGTAGAAACAAAAAATGATCACTAGCACTGCTTATCTAATGCTGATAAATTTAACAACCAATGGGTTTGATTTAAAGTCCCCACATGGCATGAACCTTTGGAGTACGATCCATCTCACTTGTAATGATCATCAGTTCGAATTGAGGATGTCTCAAATCTTTTCCCTAATGCGACTCGCGACAACTCAACGCGTCTAGTCGCCCCATTTTTAATACGTTTAACAACGGCGTTTTCTACTTTGTGATCGCATCTAGGTGCCCCGGTCGGCGTTGAGTTGGCAGCTCTAGTTGACAAAGAGGGAACACAGCTCAAAAACTTATCATTGCGGGATTTCTTCATGCCTGTATACGTGCGGAGATTTGGCAACGATCTGCACTTTGACCTGGGCGGGATCACCGCATGTCGGTTCCTTACACGAAGGAATGTATCACTCGGGTTTTGGGGATGCTGTCAATATTCTGTTACAAGTATGGATATAGTGCACTCTTGACTTTACTGTGGGCAGTGGAGAGTACCGGTATGGAAATTTCTCATTGGGCTGCTCAGCTTGGTATGTTGTGGCTCGGATCGCCTGTTGAGAAAACTAACAGGCTCTCCCTGAAGCACAGTACTCTACACAGCATCTAGCTCCTCATCCTGATTTTACTTGATTTAACTTGCAGAGTATTTAAGCTAGCGCGTTGGGATCCTATCTTTCACTCAACATCCCTCTTTTCTATTATTCAAGCCTCAAAATTTATAAAATCCTCCAAGATGTGCCGTAGACGCCAGTAAGTCGTTTCTGGTGTTGCCGATGTTAGCATGGCTCATTTTGGTCTGTAGCGTTGCCAACACCTACCTTCGTTGCGGACACGTCGTGCAAATCGTGCGTACATCGCCAAAATTATATTATCTTTTTTTCTGAACTACTTCTTTGAATAGGTTGATGAAGTGGTAGAGTCGTTCTCATCGCGAGCGTAACTTCAGACCTAATGCCCGTTGTGCGAAGATTGAATGCAATCAGTCAAACTGTCGATTCAGTCGCAACCACCCTCGAAACTGTCAGCCCCCTCGGTGTACTCAGACTTGCGCACAGATGTGGGTGGCCACCTCCCACCTCTTTCAATCGAGAGACAGTTTTATCTGACAGTTTTTCTTTCTTTTTCAAATAGGCGCGCGTTTCCCGAACAATACTGTGAGTCACTTTGATACAATACTGACTCGTTTTACATCGAATCTGATGAGCTCTTAATTTACATATAGCCCCGCACATTGATTGGCTTTGCCCGAGATGTGCTACAGCTGCCGGAACCTACATTCGCTATTAGGTACCTTCAGCTCGTTTCTTCCCCTAAATACTTTTCCCGACGAGATTCCCCAGTCCCATACATAGATGGTCAATACACATTAGAGTTAACGTTTTGGTTACCTTTGGAGGACTATCATGATTATTAGTCTGAGAGGTCTGCATGTGTCAAAATGCTCTGACCGGAAATTCGCAGCATCAACGACAATGGACAGTGACCGTACTTTCTCTTGTCAAAATCAGTGATATATAATTACAGTAACAGTACAAGCCTAAGGCTAGACACCCTTATTCCACACTCTCGTGCCAACGCGTATCAGCAGGCGCTTTCAGCTCCCATTGGCTCTCCAAAACCACCTTATCCTTAGCTTTGATGCTCGCCTTCCAAGCAATCTTGCCCTCCTTCTCTCCACCCTTTCCATCGACAAGTTTGTCCCACCCGACCTTGACGTCCTCATCACCTTCCTTGCGTACCGTAATTTCCTCCCCGTCTTTCGACTGAGCTAGGCCTTCGGGTTTGCGCAATATAACCTTCGCACGCTTATCGTCGACAGTGGGAACAACATCGCGCACGACCAGATCAGGCAATACGAAACCATGTTTATTGTAGACCGTGATGGTGGTTGTGTACGTGGTTACGTTGTGCGCCTCAGTAAAGGATCCGGAATCAGTTTCAACCGTGCGTGCTGTGCGCGAGTAGATGACTTGCGTCGCCGCATCGTCTCCGAGGGTACAATCGAAATTTTCGCCGGTGCTTACATCCTATGTAACATAAAGATCAGTGAAAGTTACATATCAAGTGAGCAAGAGCTGCAAGAGATGGCTACATACGTTGATAGAGGTCTTGGAGACGTAACTATCATCGAGAATGACGCTGACTGGTCCTGCGAGGAGCCTGTAGTCACTGCTATTCTTGACTTTGCACTGTGATCCAACGGCGTCAATTATTAGACTTATTGTGAAAAAGAATGACTGACCTGTAAATACACCCTAGCCTCGATGCGGGGTATGGCTACATAGGATATCTTCGCTTCGAACGGTAGAACGGCGATTGAGACCTGATGTTCGACACCATCAGACGGAACCGTTGATTGACCTGTGATGGAGAAGGAAACTGCAACAGGCGTTTCGTTAACGAAGGTAGTCGGCTCAGTGATGGCATCTGCCAGTGGAGAGATGTCCTCGAACACATCATCATCATCTACTGTATCAAAACCTCCCATTGCACCCCTTTCATAAGTAACTGGAGCGCTACTCGTTATGGCAGCCGAACCAAATAGTCCTGGGGCTGGGTGCTGTTGAGGCTGAGGAGCCGAACCAAATAGTCCGAACGCTGCTGGCGCAGGAGGACCAAAAGCTGGTGGGGCTGGGTGTTGCTGAGGCTGAGCAAAAGCTGGTCGGGCCATTTGCTGCTGAGGTTGAACAGCCGCAAAGTTCTTGGCACCTTCGAACAAACCCACTGCTCCTTGGCCTCTATTAAAGAGTCCTCCCGGTTTGAAAGAAGGTTTGGACCGAAGCTTCACTGGGAGAAGGCTAGGAATGCGTTTTGCGGTCGTGTCGGAAGACATGGTGCTCAGCGTCATGGATGTGTTGGTCCAGTCTTCACCTGTTGTCTGCACGATACGCGCGCGGTAATGCAGTGCCACTGAAGGAGATGGTTTGCCATTTTCTGTCTTGGCGTGAAGCTCGTATGTTGGCTTCCAAGAGACATTGCTGACAACTAACATAGGAAAGGGTTTTGAGATGAGGAAGCTCTGATAACAACGTAAAGAACGTACTGTATGTCAGCTTGAGGTCAACAGTCGTTCCGATGTCTGTTCCAAGGACAATTGCAACCTCGCCCTTAGTGTTGCCTTTCTTTGCGACGCTCTTCTCAGTTTCTCTCTCGATCTGACGCTCAAGAGCGATAATCTTTTCACTGATATCGGAAATCTAGAGGGGGGATTAATACACTGACAAGCCTCAAAGTCGATTGGTGTAATTACTTCAGTTAGATTCTTACGGCCCTGCTCAACGAAGCCCTCGAGGAAAGCACTCATTTGCGATGGAGGAACATGCTCTCCCGATAGCGTTTTAGCATAGCTCACAAGCAGTTCGGCCTCGTGCTCTCGAACACGCTTCTCACTCTCGAACGCCTGCTTCTTGACTTGAAGCAAACGAATTATCTCTGACGGACTGTCAGGGGCATACGAAGCATCTTTACTGGCACCAATGGTACAGACTACATCGTGTAGACGTGCTTCGCCTAGCCCAGAAACTCGAACCGAGTGTGTGTCAATAGAGCCAGAAAGCCCCGTGATATCAACCTTTGTCTGGCCAGCCTGGATCATAATAATTTGTTATTTGACATTCGATGGAGAAGGAGACCACCTGCCTTGAGAATGACCGAGAAATGCCGAACAATCTCAGCCTTGGACGATTTGAAGATTGTTACTGATTTGATAGTATGGTCAGACGCGTTTATCTTAACTGAGTGAGTGGTGGCCATAGTGGAAGAGAGATGATGGGCTAAAGACGAGTTTTTTGCAGCCTTTTGTACTTCAAGATCGTTGTCAACACGTTCGGCTGCGACAGCGCAAGTCACAGTGACACACTGACTGCACGCAGCACTGCAACTGCACTGACTCAAATCATGTGATCCGTTTATCTTATCTTATCTTACTTATCTTGCCAGCTCAGCCCGAGAGAAAACATCCATCTTATGTCGAGAAGAACCTCTCGTCCAACTGACTCCCTTGTATCGTAAGAAAGCGAGGCTAGATGATGGCGTTTGAGCTATCCCGTGATAATCGCGGCTTTGCTTTGTCTGGATCCACTGCAAAAGTTCAAGCTGTTATTTGAACTTCGTGGTATTTTAGAAGTCATAAACACGGTTATTCATTTTGCGCTTCTCTCTCATTATGCTTTTAATTACTTACTACCCTCTGTCTCAAGGACATTGTGATGCCCACTCAAAACCCTCAATACCTTGTTACAAGCGCGTTACAAGTATACGGTGATGTGATTTTATCTTTGTTCAGCCTAGTACCTCACTAATTTAAGTAAGTCCTCGATAATCCAAAGAATGATCTTTTTTTCGCGGAAATCAAATGTCCATCTGAACAAATGTGTCCCTGCAAAGTATGGATTCAATCTGTCAACGATGTCGGCATTGATCGTCCTCCGACCTTGTTCAGCACTGCGTGCCGAGGTCAAGTCTGGTTAAGTACAGGTCGTTGGCAGAGAAAGCAGGCACTCTTGAACCTTGGACGGATTGTGCTGCCCCTTGGGCTCCGCCGGATCGTGCGCAGCCTAATTCAGAGTTCCGTTCTGTCAAAACACTGAATCAAGGATGCATTTAAATGGGGCCTGAGTGCCGTGTGGCCTCGTTCACAAGCATCGTATTCTGCTCTTTTTACTAAAGTGCTTCTTGTCCATCAACACTGTGTGCGGTACGATCATCCACGAGCGCTTCAGCTTCTCCACGACATTGTCCTCGCAAGGACGTCATTCCACTTCAACTCCGGGGCGTGAAGTTGATGTATTTTGAATGACTTGAAGAATGTACCTAGTCCGCTGTTAAAACAGAACCGGGGTTGTTCTATTTCTTGGTGAACCGCAGGACAGGAACAATGGCCAGGGCTCTCTCTCTCTCCGTCATGATTGTACCTTTCAGACTTCGCCTCGGATGGAGAATGAGGGCTCGCATATGTTCTACCATACATTGGATTTGCATTTCGCTCACCTATAAAAGGGAGGGAGGAATACGACAAATATCTCAAGTTTCGATTCAGCTTTCATCTCATCTCTCTTAAAGTTGGCCTCTCACTCTTGCCTTATTTCTGTTAATGGCATTTGATCCTGCTTCATGCGCGGCTGAAATCTCTCGTAAGGTCAGAGAGACTCTTCGCCAGTCTTTGCCTGCCCCGGCCGAGCAGTTCTTTACGGTCATGGTCCCGGGAACTGTCGTCAATTTTAAAGTAAGGACCTATCCGACATTGTATTCAACATATCTGACCCGCTTTCTTGGCAAGGATTTCCGCGAGGGCTACGACGATGAGGGAAGGTTGATCGACACTGTCCTCCCCACTTCCACCGAACTCAATCAGGCCATTCTGTGCGACGATATGCCGGTACTTTCACCTGTTCAGCTTGGTCCCACTGGCAAATCTGTTGCCCGCAGCTATGATGCTGCCATTAGTAAGCTTATTCCCAAAGGTGGGCCTACAGTTGGTTAGGGTTGGTCTTATATGTAGACACTTATTCTTTCTTGTGTAGGAACAACTGTCGGAATCGACGTGGACGATGCGCGCGCTCTGTCTGATGAAGAAGCGCGCTACAAACGTGCCATGGATTGGCTGACCTTCAAGGACAAAGATCAAGGTGGCACCAAAACTCGCATCGAGGTCTACACAGAACGGCAGGCAAAATATACGAAAGCCGTCGAGTCAAAGACCAAAGCCTTTGAGGAAGCGCAACACAGGGCTAAGAATGATCCTGCAAATGCGACAAGGGCTGCTCAGCGTGCCGCCTACGATCGCTGGCTCGCCGAAAATGCAAAGACGTACAGGAATCTTATTCAAGCCGCCTATATGGACTGGGTTGTCTCTGGGAAAAAGGAGGAAGTTGAATACTGGTTCTCGATTGTTGACCGGGACTCAGCAATGTCTCGTGTGGAGGCGAGCAAAGTGCGCTCTATGATTTCTTACTCATCTCATTGACATTACTGAGGTGTTTGTCTGTTTACTAGGAAGCAATGCGAGCAGCGGTCGTGCAAGATACAGATGGATCTGTTGAATATTCGAAAGTTAAGTTGACGCCTCCTCATTGGTACGGATTTCTTCTCTGATGTCATCTTTGGAATGCTGAATCTCCCGTATAGGGCTGTCCTTGCAGAAAAGAAGGCTCTTGGCGGCGCTGATCAAACGAAAACCGCGGAATGGTATACCTGGGAAATCGCACGGCTAACAAAGATGAACACCATATTATCCACACTCGAAGTGAGTTTATCTCCCTTTTCAGCGTTCAGCCGTGAATGTAGGCTGATATATCACTTGATAGGTTGTCCCAGACGCCGATGTCGATAAGGCAAAACCAATAAAAGTGGAAGATGCATCCTCCGAAAAACTCAAGTCATGCATGTCTAATTATCTCGCCGCACGTACTACCGAATGGCGACGAAACCCCGAAGACGCGGCAAAAAAGACAGCATACGAAACTAAACTGGGTGAACTACAGGACGCAGAAAAGGAATACGACAAGAATCATTCCAAGAACGTCGGTGATCTCAGCAAGTTCAACTATGACAACATGTATGCCTCCTTGTTAGGCAAGGATGGTATGGCCAAGAACCTGAGAGAAGAAAACGACAACAAGATCAAGGAGTATAAAAGTCTTCGCGAAAAGCTCATGGGACAAGATGCCTCAAAAGAACAAGTCCTCGCTGACTTGGCTGAGGTCTCTGGAGTCCCGGCACCGGCGAAGGCTCCTGCGCCAGAAGGAAAGGAACCGGACTACTTTACCGCAATCACGGTCCAGGTTACATCCTCAGATCTGAAGAAGCAAAGCTCTGCAAGCCGGTCATCCCACTCTTATGGCGCTAGTGTTGGCTGGGGATGGTGGAGTGCCTCCGTGAACGCCAAGTCTAACGAAGAGTCGGCCAAAGCTTTCGAATCGATGTCGAAAAACGACTGCAAGATTTCCTTCGAGTGCATGCGCGTTAATATCCAGCGACCTTGGCTACGTTCCGAGCTTTTCTACGATGATGATTTGACAACGGCACCTAACCAATTGTGAGCGTCCCTGTAAGTTATCTCTCTCAACAAACTAAAAATTTCTTTTTTGCACAGCATCTCGCCTGGATTTTCCAAGTTACGTGACTTGATGGAAGATACGACGAATTCGAGGGAAGACGAGCTTCAAAGATACAGTTCCTTCCCTCTTTATCCTACTGGTAAATCAGTTCCCTTGCCTTACATCGCCCCACTCAGCGTCTAACCATCAACAGCCTTCATGTTAGCTTGCAACGTCGTCCTTGAATTTTCCGGCGAGACGACCGAACTGCAGTCTGAATTCAAGAAAGCCTCCTCGTCAGGCAGCGGCGGATTCAGCTATGGGCCTTTTTCGCTCTTCTCGGCCTCTGGAAACTCTTCTTCGCAAAGTGAATCGAGCAGTTCTTCGTGCAAGGCAACTAGCTCAGGTTGCCGGTGTGTTTTGATTTTATCGCTGAGTTTCTTTCTCCTGATTATATATCGTCTGCACAGGATCACAGTTAAGGCTCCTCAGATTATTGGCTGGGTTTCTCAGATGGTACCTGCTCTTCCAAGACTCACTGAAAATACGTCGAAATAGAGTGCGGAGTACAAGAATTATTATCCAAAGACACTTTCCCCACACTAACTTTATCCACCTTTATTGCGAAAGACAGCTTCTGCTATACCCATCCATCGCTAGTATCCCCATCGTGTCTATAATTTTATCAGCGTCGACGTCAAGCAAGTATTATATTCAATTCCGATTATTTATCCAACTTTCATTAGTAGCTTGTAATTGAAGATGTTCTCCCCACGAAAGGATGCCTAAGCATGAACATTCTGCACACACTGGCACCGCGACAAACGATAAACGCGAGTGCTAGCGCGTGACGACGCTTTGCTTCTATTGTTCACTCATCTGTGATCTACGTTGTGCTCCATTTTTGGAACTGGCCAATGCCTCTCAATCCATGAAGACAAAGATCATTTTCGCTTTAGCCAAGTAGCACCGGCCAAGTTGGCCATGGCGCGAACCGTTAAAAGGGCTCTGAGATGTGCGGACAAGTATCACCCCATTCTCAGATTCGCAGATACCTGAATATCTGCAACTAGGATTGAATGCCGACGACCACATTTTCCGATCCATTCTTGGCGCAGGAAAATGTTCACAGTGGCAAAGAAACAGCGGTCCATAGAAAGGTGCGTGGTTACAGCTCTCTTTGATACCTGCGATACTTAGCTTCAATATCACAAATAGGTTTTTACAAAAAGGCTGAAACTGCCCAGCAGCCTAGCGAACCTCAACATAGACCTCGGTCGCATCTGGTTGACACGCGTTCCACGTAAACCCACGTTCTTGATTTCGAGAATCGACGATGAAAGCAAATACCTCGAGCAAAAGCCCAGACCAAAAGATAGAACCCCAGTCTTTACGCGTCCTCCACCGGGGATGGTGCTCAAGCCGACCTTTCTTTCGACGCCAGATCTATTCCGGCCTCTGTCATTCTCTTTCGCCCTCCATCCCGAGCCGCCCAAGCAGGAAGAGACGAGCCCAGCACCGATTCAGCTCCCGAAGCTTTTGCCATTCTGTCTCTCACTGCCAGGATTTGATTGGGATGATCAGACTACTGTCTTGCGTAGTCCAATGAGTGGCGCAGTTACGTCTGACAAGCGTCGTGCTGGACGCGGGGTGAAGTACCTCTCGCCTCTTGCACGGTCTCCGCAGAACAGGGGTGTTCGAAAGGCGTTTATTTTGCCTTTAGGACGCTCCTCGACCCCGCTTTCTGAGGGTTACGATTCTGATGACCTTCAAGATGGTTCGTTTAAAATACAGATTCTCCCCTATAAAGCTTCAATTAATTAACCTTTCCGTAATGTAGATCAAGCTAGCTCCCTATGTCTGTTTCCTCAACGTGATGAGGCTTCCGATATTCAAGCTGAAGACGATTGGAGTGACACAGACAACTTGGACGTAAGGCTTTCGGAAACTGTGGATGGTACCCATCATGAAACCGTGAAGGATTGCTTGGTTTGGCTTGATGGTGAATTGGAAAATCTTTTCCATCTAAATCTCGTCAGTACCAACAAGAAAACAGTGGATGCCACTCGTCATAAACCTGTAGAGGATTGCTTCGACTGGCTTGATATCGAATTGGAGAATCTCTTCCATTTGGACCTCCCGAAATCCGTCAATTCCAATGATGTTCAGGGGATAAGGGGGGACTGCTTCGACTGGCTTGATATTACCGAGTTTGAGGATCTCTTCACTTATCCCATTGACTATGTGCTGCTTGAATATGACGCTATAGTATGTTATGTCAACTTACTATTCCCATGCTTACATATTGGATGTAGCCAAAATATAGCGATTATGGTACTGGGAGGCCCTTGGAGCATCCGTTTCGTTGGCTCGATCATTTCTTCACGCCCAGGCCTGATGACAATTTTGATGACTTCCCTGTCTGCGAAATGTCCATCGCCATGGGGCTGCACGATCCTAACTTTCACCGCAGCAGCAGCAGAATGTAGCTCAGAAATCAAGGTAGATTTTGCGATGTTGTAGTATTGGTATGCGGGAGTATTTACAAGTGTTATCTTCGGAGAATGTTGCGTCAGTCACGCGTGTTTGGACACGTATCCAGTGCATAATAGCCGAGAATTAAGCTGGCAAGCCAGATTCTCTCTTCTCTTCTCTGTTAGCAACGGTTCTCTAGCAGCTGGGCTAGCCTTTCCGTCTTCATCGTCCTCTTCGACGCCAAGTCATGTCGTCGGAAGACTCTTCTATTGTCGACAAACTCGACTCGGCCGTCCCAGCACCCCTAGCACAGTTTGATGCGTTCCCAAAGATTCCTTCAGCGTACAAATCGCGCTCAGAGTCGCGCGGTTTTATGACAGTCTTCGTGGCTCTTTTGGCTCTGTTACTCATGCTGAATGACGTCGCGGATTTTATCTGGGGTTGGCCAGATCAAGAATTCAGCATTGACCATAACAAGTCACCTTTCATGAACATTAACATTGACGTTGTGGTTGCAATGCATTGCAAATGTAAGAGGAAAGACTTTTTATATGTTATTCAATCTAACAACGCTGTAGACCTTAGTGTGGATTTGAGGGACGCGGTGGGAGACCGATTGATGCTTACTGGAAATGTTCGTCGGGATGGAGTGCGTATTCACTTGTGAATTACTTGCGTTTTTCTCAGACTTTCTTAAAGGTTGTCTTCGATACCAACCAAGCCTCCAAATTTGTTGCCCACTCCGACGGTCTTTCAGTCCACGAGGCTGTTTCACAGTCACGAAAATCTCGTGGTATTTTTGCATGGCTGCGCCGGAAACGAGACAATTCTCAACCTACCTATGATCACGTACCATCCTCACATGCCTGTCGAGTTTCGGGAAGCCTTGCTGTTAAACGGACGACAGGTATCTGTGTTTGTTATCCACAGTTGTTCTACGACTCATTCGCACACAGCGAACCTGCACATCACGACAATGGGACATGGGTATGCCAGCTACGAACACGCTCCCCATGATCGTGAGTTTCGCATGGTGTTTGGTATTTTCAATGTTCTAACAAAGTCCACCATGTAGAGGTGAACCTTTCTCACATCATCAAAGAATTTTCGTTTGGTCCCTACTTCCCCGACATCGTTCAACCTTTGGATTACTCGTTCGAAGTTACGCATGATCGTGCGTGCCCTTTCCCTACCTATTCTCATCAAAACTGACATTTTTGTTAGCCTTCGTCGCGTACCAATACTTCTTACACGTCGTACCCACGACCTACATCGCCCCGCGTTCCGAACCTCTTGAGACAAACCAGTATAGCGTAACACACTATTCCCGTGTGCTCGAACACAACCGAGGCACCCCAGGAATCTTCTTCAAATTTGACTTGGACCCGCTAAGCATCACGATCCACCAACGCACGCCTTCCTTCATCCAACTTGTCATCCGTTGCGTCGGTGTAATAGGTGGAATCTTCGTATGCATGGGCTACGCCATCAAAATCACCACGCGCGCAGTCGAAGTAGTGTCCGGAGCTGATTCTAGCCCAGGACTCGTCGCGGCCGAGTCGACTGGTGTCAAGGTTGGACTGCGACAGAAGTGGGGCGGGTCGGAGCTGCGTGCACGTCCCGGGAAGATGATCAGACAAGGCTCGGGTTGGGTCATGGAAGGCTCCGACTCGCCGTACGCGGCCTCCTACTCCGGCACACCCACTTCAAACGGGTTCCCCTCCGCCGCAACCAGTGGCCCGCCCGCTTCCGCCTTCGTCACGTCTCCTGGGTTCGCTGTGCCCTCCACGCCACCCCATTCCGCGGTCGGTGGGTTCCAGTCGCCCTCCGCGTTTGGCCGGCCGTCTGCTGGTGTGAATGGGCACACGCGCACGCAGTCGTTGGTCGGTGCGACGTGGACACCGGCGCCCAGGACACCTCTTTCGTCGCAGCAGGCTGTGCCGCCGGCGGGACCGCCTACGCCTGGAGGTTACGCGACGTATCCGCAGTCTCCCGCTGCTAATGGGAATGGAGTCTCAGTTGGGCCGCCCCCGAAGAGAGCACCCAATGGAGCGAAGAAGGATGACTGATGGAAAAATTTTGTGGTCATTGGGTTGTGAGAGTATCTCTATATACGAAGGCTTGTTGTATCACAAAAGTATTCTTTTTTATTTTTTTATTTGCGCTCAATGCGCATTGTGGGAGGAAAAGTCGGATTCAATCGACACCCTTTCTTCGTCACTCGCGAGTCTTCCTTGGTTGCGGCTTCACCCTTTGGAAATAGTACATCATTTATCAATCATTGAATATACGGCATGGGTTTTCACAACAACAAAAACAAGATACGAGCATAGACAGTATGTTCCAGGATGTTTGTTCAAGCACTCAAGCGCTTACTGCTTGGTTCGCTTAGCCCCCTTCTTGGCTCGACCTTCAACAATATCGACTTCAAGCTGGTGTACTGGTGCGATGGGGGTTGAAGGTATCTGGGCCCTCCTTCGTACTATCCAGAGGCAATGAAGCAATGGCTTCGTTAATGGTGCGAATAAAGTAGGCGTGGATATTGTAGAATTCCTTGGCGCGATACCTGTAGCCAAGAATGAGGATCTTCCACCACGTTCGAATGATTTCCTTCATGCTGTGAAAGTATGGGTGAAAATATTTGATAATTTCCTCCTCGATTAGTGGTGGGCGCCTCAACAGACCTCCTTTTCTGCTTATCAGAGCGTGGTCATTTCTGTCGAAGTATTGAAATAAAGCACGGCTTAGATCGACGTCCGGGTTCGTGACATTGAGCTCATCACGTCTCATGCCCATTCCAGGGCCCTTTC
>JABAJV010008631.1:1445-38155 GCA_018854895.1 Tricholoma furcatifolium
CGCAATATTAACTGGGACCCACCGATTAAGCAATGAATTGACAAGCGTTCTCGCGAACGTGCTCTTCCCAGACTTCTTGGAGCCTTTGACTAGATGCATAGATACGGAATCGCTGGCGGACTTGGATGCTAATGCTCTTTGCCATGAGACAGGTGTTTCGAACACCTGAATATCCCTTGTCTGAGATTTTATCTATCTGTCCTTTAGCATAAAACGTCTTCGAACCTATAAGAATTTACCATGTATACTCCGGAGAGTTGAAGTGACGACGTAGCAGACTTCTGCAACCGTGAAGGCTCAAAGACGCCGTCAAAAGTGCGACAAATATCGCCCAAACCTTCAACGTGTGAATGTAGCTCTTGAAGCAGCACCAAGGCAACAGGAGTAGATATAACGGATTGTACTGCCTGCGGTAGTTGATGAATATTTGGGATCGAACTCGTGTGACCCACGCCCTCAAGGACGGGAAGGGGTGCGGACCGAGGAGCGAAAACTCGATAACTTTTCGCAGAGGAGGATATTGTCACACCGGAAAGCATGATAGACCCTTGAAGTACGGAGAATGTATAGGCGCCGAGGAGACATAAAGTCTCCTCCGGTGCAAGTGCAACTAGTGTCGCATGGAGTGACGGATCGCTTTCAGTCTGCAGAACTGACACCTCCTTGGAGTCGATAAAGAACATATTCTGGCTAGGTGTCGGATGGAAAGTTGACAGAAGTTCTGGAGCGTTCTGTTGTGCGGTAATAGGAGGAGAAATGGCAGTCTCAAAGGATATGGAAGCGGCTTCTACATCATCTGATTCTGAAGCTGAAGAGTCGTTCGGATCTGACCAATTGGCCTTACTTGTCGTCGGGCGTGGAGCGAGATCATCTGACATATCATCGTCCTCGTCTGAGTCGATTACGATGACATCGTCCTGTTTCCTGAAAGAATCTTCTTCGACGAAGAGTCTAGCGTTCTTTGCGGGTGTACGTTTATCCTTCTTTCTTTTGGGTGGGTTTGGATTTGGGCCAGAAGACTTTCGTTTGGACGAAGGCTTTGAATGTGAAGTTATTGTTTGGGTGGGAGGCGGAGGAGGTGCTACTGGATCTTGCTCCTGAACATTTGAACTCTGCTGGGCTGCTTGAGCAGCCTTCCGAGCTGCGATGGCACTCAGCATAAACGTTCAAGGCAGATAGAAATTCTATAAATATTCAAACCGAGAAAAAAACATCAATATTCATCCATTCAGTAGTGAGCCAACACGCACAGTTTCTTGACGCTGGATGTGCCTCTTAAGAGGTTCTGGAGTTGCTAATTATAACAACCAAGTTAACATTTTTTTGGCTGACTAATGAAATCTTATCTTATCTTCTGAATCAATTTGCATCAAGATTTTATTTTTCGACGGTAAGTAAAACTCTTCTAACTATGAGTACATCTACTGCCCCGCCTCCTTCTTCTGTTCTTTTTGCTCGAGGAGTAATCTCACGCTTAGCTGTATGGTCTACGCTGCGGATCGCGGTTCAGGAAAGCTGGGGTGGACCAGGGGCAGCCGAAAAACGTACCTGGCTTGCATCCGTCATCGTCGACACATTTGAGGAGCAGTCCCAAACGCCAGATGACCAGTACATCGAAGAGCTACTCCTTCAGGTGATGTCCGATGAATACGACGTGACTATCGAAGACGGGAGTGCGGAAAGCGTGGCGCAGGATATTGTTCGGATGTGGGATGAAACTCGCGTGGGGAATGCTGATACTGTCACCAAATTTGAACAGGTGGCACAAAACTTGAAGGGAAAGAAGGTTGAAGCGGAGGTGCATGAAGATGGCGAGGATTCGGATGAGTGGGAAGATGAGGATGGTGGCGATATGAACGAAGATGAAGACGAAGTTCCCCAGCTGATTCCAGCTCCTCAACCTCAAACACGAGATGAACCAGAAGTCGATGAAGACGGGTTTACGTTGGTCAAAAGAGGGAAAGGAAGAAGATAGTGTGAGCTTTCCGCATCGTATTCTCATCATTGCTGTCTGGACACTCAAAGAACTTGCTTGAATTGTGATCCAGCATATACCCGACGTATTGCGCCACCTCTTTAGATCGATACTGCCGCTGTACAGGAGCCTCACATTTCTATGGACATATTATACCTCATTGTGCTTTCGAACAGGATCCAAATAAATGCCAGCAGTTGTTGGACAGGCATCTCCCGTTTCTATGAGAGTTACAGTCAGGACTTTGACTTCGCTTTCTGATCTCTTCGCGTGAATATGCATTGACACTGTGTATGCCAGACTTTCGCCACGCGAGATCGTAGAGGCGCTCGCTGCTCATACGAGTCGGAGCAAGCCTCGTCTTTCCGTGACCGTCATTCATATTGCCCGTTCCTTTTCTCTCTCTCAAGTTGAAGGTAGTAGCTAAACTACATTTGATCGCACCTACAGTCCTTAATCCTCTCACGTCAGTTATAGGCTTTGTCCGCGCTATATCCACAGTATCTTTTCATCCCACTGCACGGTATGTCAGTGCACAAGTCTTTGCCAGCACACTTTTTGATGTCTATGCAGTTGAAAAAGATGGGCGCCCCAGGCATCGCGGGCTTATTTCTGACCCCTCACCACTTGGACTTGTTAATGCCGAATCTCCCTGCGCTTGCTGGTTAAAGCCCCCCTTTTTTGGTAAGATGTGGCGCTAGAATACCGTACCTTGAAGTTACGATGGAGTTGGAGAAAGTAAAGGCGCGTAAATGGCGTCTTCTCCCGGTCTTCTCCTGGTCAACTATTGTCGAGTTGTTAAGGGCGAACCCCCGACATATCCTCACGGTAGCCTTTTTGTCGTTTTCAAACACAATGACGGTGCGTTCGATTTGAAGTTGGGGAATGTCATGCCAGAGATTCAGGCAGCTCGAAAGTGGTTTCGTGACCACGGATGCCCAGATGATCATGATGCATCAATGTAGCCACTGGCAGGTAATTTACTCGCTGCCTCCCAGTAGTACTTGCGTTACTGTTCCTTGCACAATACCATTGACCTTAGGCAGAACAACATACTAGCCTCCTAAGATGTGCTATCCTTCCAAGTCGTCAAAACCTTGAACAAGTTTTCGAAATAAATAATCAATATTTTATTTGTAAAATCATTAATCAAAATCTACCGATAATTGTTTGGCCTTGCTCAATTCTAGACGACGATGGCCAGCTCCTCCTCATCGGTGCCTGTCGCGCACAACGCTTTACCACCTCCATCCGTCGCTTCTGCAAGTAGATCCTCGCGCGTAGCACCTCACTCACACATCAAAGGCCTAGGACTCAATGCTGAAGGTCTTGCTAATGTTGATGGGTCTGGATTTATTGGCCAAACGAATGCACGCGAGGTATGGTGTATTTTACGCTCTTAATGGCAGTAATAACGTCTATTAGGCATGTGGTGTTATTGTCGATCTCATCAAGTCGCGAAAATTCTCTGGACGCGCGTTGCTTTTGGTTGGTGCCCCTGGTACAGGAAAGACGGCCCTAGCATTGGCAGTCTCCCATGAACTGGGCTCTAAAGTTCCGTTCTGTCCTATGGTTGGCTCGGAGGTATATAGTACTGAGGTGAAGAAAACAGAGGTCCTCGCTGAAGCTTTTCGTAGAGCAATTGGTAAGGACTTTCTTTGCGACTCCGTCAGGAATTCAGTACTGGCGCCGAGTATCGCCCTATGAGATATAACTGACAATATTTTTTAGGTCTACGGATAAAAGAAACAAAAGAAGTCTACGAAGGCGAAGTTACTGAATTGACGCCTACCGAAGCTGAAAATCCTCTCAGTGGATACGGCAAAACGGTTTCGCACGTAATTGTCGGCCTCAAAACTGTCAAGGGAACAAAACAGCTACGACTGGATCCCACTATCTACGAGGCAATTCTCAAGGAAAAGATCGTGGTCGGAGACGTCATTTATATCGAACAAAATTTGGGTGCTGTCAAAGTAAGATCGTTGGTCTCCAGTACGCGTAAAGACGTGCTCACACGCGGAATGTAGCGCGTAGGACGATCCGATGCATACGCTTCATCGTACGATCTGGAATCGGAGACATACGTTCCTCTTCCTAAAGGAGACGTGCACAAGCGAAAGGAACTCGTGCAGGACGTGACTTTGGGTGACTTGGATTCGGCAAATGCGAAGCCACAGGGTGGACAGGATATCATGAGCGTTATGGGCAGTCTCGTGAAGAGCGGAAGGACCGAGGTGACAGACAAGCTGCGGAGAGAGGTCAACAAGATCGTGAAGAGCTACGTCGATCAGGGCGTTGCAGAGGTTGTTCCTGGCGTTGTCTTCATTGATGAGGTTTGTCGCCCATATTGTTTCCGATTTTAAAGTTGAAGCTCACAGTCTTTCAGGTTCACATGCTGGACATCGAATGCTTCACATACCTCAACGCGCTTCTAGAGTCTACTATGGCTCCAACCGTTATACTTGCCACCAACAGAGGCAATTCTCTCGTCCGTGGAACGACCGACATTGTCGCGCCTCATGGCATTCCTATAGACCTGCTTGATCGGTAAGTGCTGTTTCATTCATTTGTAAGTGGCCGCAACACTCACCCTTATTCCCAAGGTGTATGATTGTGAAGACAGAGAACTACACCAGGGAACAAGTCGGCAAGGTCGTCAACCTCAGGGCTGTTGTTGAAGGTCTTAAGCTCGGACCGGGAGTCCTTGAAAAACTCGCTGCTGAGGGCGAAAAATCGTCCTTGAGGTATGCACGAAATCTTTTTCGTCTCAATTCAATCCACTAACGTATCATATGCATTAGGTATGCGCTGCAACTATTGACACCTGCGTCGATCTCAGCGACACTTGGGGGCCGTTCCCAAATTGAGGTTGAGGATATTGGCGAGATGAATGAGCTTTTCCTGGACGCTAAAACTTCTGCTGGGCTGATAGAAAAAGCGCAGGGTGGGGAGTTCCTTTAGACGAGATTCATTCCTTCATTTCCTGGGTCGCATATAGGTGCTCAAATTTATTCCCAGCCTTGTACACTATAGTGCCAAAAATTGACATATATGTTATAATCATCTGAACCTGACGTTGGAAATTGAGTGGTGTACTGGATTATGAAATGTCTACCATAATTATTATAAAGGTATGTAGTCCCAGATAAATGCTAAATGTGACACGATGCCCTATGGCAACGAGATTATGACACGCTCATCGTGCAGCCAAAGAGCCAACTTTCTGTCTAACATCCTTAGCGCTCGCACTCCCTCTGCCCGTCATCTTCCCAAATACAACCACCTTTCCTCTCTCCCCAGCGCGCCCTGCCCGTCCCGCACGGTGCAAAAAGTCAATCATGTTCCTTGGCTCATCCACGATAAACACATGTCGGATCGAAGGAGAGAAATCAAGACCTCGAGAAAGCAATGACGTGGTTATCATGACGTGCGGCTCAACCTTTGGGTCCGATGCAACAGCGGGGGTCTCATCCTTAGCCTCCTCAACTTCCTTCTCTTCATCTGCGCGCATGAAACCATCCAGATGATGATTAGACCCGCGTTTCCTATGTTCACTAGTACTGCTGAGTCCGACATTCTTGATACCCTGTTCGTCGAGGTACCGGCCAAGCTCGTCTACTTTGGTACTTTTATTGCAGAAAATCAAGATCTTGCTCAGAGGGCGCGCGCTCCCGTTGGCACTGACAGTAGATGAGTCCTCTGCCCAAACACGGCGGATGCGGCGTTCAATGTCAGCGAGTTTGTTGCCACCACTCCAGTTGACATATTCAGTTTGGAGCGTTTTAGGAAGGCGATGTAGACGAGGTGAGGCAAGGCGCATCATTTTCGGGTGGTGAGCTTCGAGGTAAGTGTCCAGGGAAGCAGGGATAGTTGCACTAGTGAGGATAAGGTTAAAGGGGTATTCGTGAGGTGCTGGTGTAGGCGTCACGGTCGCGGGAGCAGGAGATGAAGGCGAAGGATGCGACAATGATGGAGCTGGGGCAAGGGGAATAGGTTGACCACGAGCTTCACTAATGTCTGCGAGTAGTTGTCTAGTCGTTTCCTGGAAATCTGGGTCTATAAAACTCGTCAGAATGAAACCCAAGGCAGCGTTGAAGTCGCAACTCACCGAACAAGACATCTGCCTCGTCCACGACAACCCATTCAACATTGGCCAGACCCATCTCTGGTTTACTCCGCCACTTGCCAAAACCAGGCATTTTGTCTCTTCCTCGCCTCAGCTTCATCTCCTCCTCGTCAGCCTTTTGGTCACTCTCGTCCTCAGCTTCCCTGCGATCCCAACCCCTGCCCCTCACCATCTCCAGTAATTTCATGGGCGTACCCACGACAACGTCCACAGGGAATCCAGAGCGTTCCTTCAACTGGAACTCTCCAGAATCCGTACCAGCATCAATTTGCGCAACCATCTGCCGCGCCGTGGCATCACGCTCCTTCGTGCTCTTCAAATTAGCACGACTAGCGCACAGAACGCGTAGCTTCACCTGATGAAGAAGGGACTTCGCGAACGAGGATAGCTGCCGTGACAGCTCGTGAGTCGGTGCAAGGACTAAAGCGCGTGGGTTAAGAGCACGTTTTGGCCCAGGGGGTGGGGGCGAAGGAGGTGAAGAAGCGGCCTCGAGCTCAGCCTGTTTTAGGTTTTGAAGAACGGGGAGGAGATACGCGATGGATTTACCAGAACCTGTTTCTGACGCGAGAAGGAATTGCTTCCAGCCAGATTTCTTGTTGGCTTGTCCTGCGTCGTCCAAAAGCCATTTAAGACTTAGCGCCTGAATCGGGGTGGGAGTTGCATCAGAACCAACCACGTCTGTTAGGCAAGAAAGTAGTCCGGGCATAAGGGGTGGTGATGTGAAGCTTTGGGGGAGTTCGGAGGGTTGATTTCGTGGAATTTTGCTCGTATCTGACAGTTCCGAGATGAGAGGTGGGGGTTTGGATGCCGGTGTTGTATCATGGTGATGTAGGCCACTTTGCACCTGTCGTCGAAGGCGTTCCTGGTCCAAGTCTTTCTGGCCCTGCCAGATGACGGACCGAAGCCTATCTGCCGCTTCGGCATGTTTACCAGACGCAGGTCGTAATTCACGCCTAGCATCACTGTACACAGGTCGACGGCTATCTCCAAAATTGTCGCGCGTACCGGACGCAGATCGTGATTCAAGTCGAGGATCACTATGCACGGGTCGACGCCTATCTCCAAAGTCGTCTCGCATATCAAACGCAGGTCGTGATTCACGTCTAGCATCACTATGCACGGGTCGACGCCTGTCTCCAAAGTCGTCGCGGGCAACAAGATTTCTTCCTTCGCTCCGGGATCTGCCATACTCCTCATTCCTCATGAAACGGTGATGTTCTCTGGAATGCCCTGGTGCTCTGTTGAACGTTTCCTCCGCCGCCCATTTACCTACTCTAGTATTGCGTCTACCCCGTCGGAATGATGCCTTGTCCCTCACACCCTGTGATTTTTCAGAAGAACCATCCTCTTTTTCTGTATGAGGAACAGAGTCTCGAGGGAATTCACGTGGTGGAGGACGAGACGAGGCGGCGACTGGTTGGCCGCCGCGAACAAAGCTTTTCGTCTTCGGTGCGACCACTAGGTTTGGCGATTTCTGACCTTTCCTGTGCTTTAAATTTTCTGTGAGTCGTGTCCGAGATGAACCTAAAGAATTGTTAATGGACTATGTGACTTTTTGACGACTTCAAGCCTACTTTTGTTGTTGCCAGAATTTTTCTTCTTGGCAGATAGCACTGCGCTCGTATGAAAGAGTAATCGGGCCTCATGGTCTGCCCGGGTGCATAGCTGGGAAACGGTAGAACGCAGCATCGAGCAGCCAGCAACGGCCGTTGACGTCAAGAAAAGAAATAAATTTTGGGAATTATTTACATCAGCTTCTGAACCAAACACTTATAATCGGTCTCGCCTTTGCCCCGCATTAACTCATTCAAGTTCAGAATATGATTGTGGGCATCTGCGCATCAGTCGCAACGTTGAATTAGCGGACAGACGGCGTTGAGACACGGGAACGCTCGGACGTCTGTCATTGAAGTGCAGTGAAAATTCACAGTATGGGCGGTCGCTGTAGTCAACGACAGTGGCAACGACATGACAACGTGAGCCATGAAATGTATAGGCTATACCATATGTTGTGCGTGGAATGGAGATGGTGATCCGGGCAAGAAAGGTTGTTTGTATGTATAGAAGTTATTCCAACTCAGATCTATACCTTGATGTCTTCCTCAAAACGCCTCCGTCCACCAAACATAAATCTTACCTTGGCCAGTCAGAAACGCCCTCCAGACATCGAGCTCGAAGCTGAGTCGCCTGTAACTTCTCTTTCCGACGACGACGACCTCGAGGAGTTCGAGGAAACTTTGCACCTCTCGTCGGGCGAGTCATCACCCGCAACACCCCCTGCCGTTCCTGCTCTCAAACTCGATACATCAGACGATGACAGCAGCTCAGATGATATAGCACGCGGTCTGAAGGAGTTGAAGGAGTTGCGGAAGAGCGTGAAGCAGAACCTGAGGTTGCGGCCTATACGGTCACACAACTCTCTCCCTAAAGTCGACCTTAATGCAACACCACGATCGCCATGGCCATCATCCGCTATGCCCTGGAAAGACTCAGAGTCTGATCCACTCAGTGCGACTAGCCCAGCATCAAGCACTGCCTCCAATTACTATACGCCATTGACGACAGCCCACCTATCAACGCCTTTCAGCGCAAGATGGGGCCCTTCTGATGCCTCATCGAGTGCTGATGTACAAAATGGACGAGGCATTGAAGCAGGAGAGCTTTACAAACGTATCATATCCCCAAAACGTCCACTTCTGATAGACACTCGCCCACCAACCTCCTTCGTTTCCTTCCACGTGAAACACAGCGTAAACATTGCCATTCCCTCTCTCATCCTCAAAAGGTGTAAAAAGCCTGGCGGCGGTTTTCAGTCCATCGACGCTCTACGTCAATTTATCACGACGGATGGTAGCAAACAGTCCTGGGACGAATTGATGTCATCTAGTCATTCAGTATGGGATGGCGATGTGGTCATATATGATGACGAGATGGATCTTAAGGATAAAGCTAATGTCAGCGTGACAGCCTGGGCATTGATTCCTGTGCTTGCTCCCTTGGTCACCAATGGCAGTGTTGATTATCTTAAAGGTGGAATCTCAGCGGCAGGCCATGATTCAGCTTTTGAATCTTTGATCATATCAGGTGGCGAGTTCAATTTTGGTTTTAATGCTGAGTCCCCGCCCCCACAAGCCGGAGGTGGCGGACTGAAGAAGGGCGGTGGATTGTTCCAACTTGATACTCAATCCGCCATCCAGTCAAAGACCTTTCCAGAGATTGAAGGCTCATCGGTGGTCTCGTTCAAACCTGCTTCACCTTTACCGATGATGCCTGGGACACTCTCTACCTCTCAACCTACCCATACCACTACCAACAACCACCTTGACGTGCAGATCGCAGACCCCACCCCCTCACCTCCACCCTCGCAAGTGGGTTTCCACCGCCCACCACCTCCCAAAAAGCGACCAAGCGTTCCCGTCCTACGTAAAATTGACACCCGTTCCGCAGAACGCCTCAATCCCAATGCCCCTTGTTTGTCTATACGTACACGACCAATAAGGTCTGCAACGCTGGCGGTTCCCCCATCCATGTTCCAACCCCCCGCTTCACCATCTCATCTCAGCCTTGTACATTCCAATCATTCGCCACCTGGTTCGGCGGCACGTTTCACGCCTTCATCTCCCTCGCATAATATTTCTAATTTCCTCACGCCGTACTACACACCTCCACATACACCCGGCACGCCAAAACCATTCCAACAGCTCCAGCAACCACCGTCACCCGCAACTGCGCGGCCCGAGATGGACCCCCCTACGACTGAGGAAGCCTTCCCTGCCTTCACAATATCGACAATCCTCCCCAATTTCCTTTACCTAGGGCCTGAACTTACCGCCCCAGAGCATGTCGTCGAATTGCAAGAGCTCGGGGTTAAGCGCATTCTCAACATCGCCATTGAATGCGATGACGATCAAGGCCTAAATCTCAAGGATGTCTTCAAGTACCACAAGATCCCTATGCGGGATATCGTGGAAGAAGAAAATATTTCACGTGGAGTGAAAGAAGCCTGTGAAATCATTGGTAGGGGTTTTCGTTGTTTGATGCTTATCTCCGCTCTTCTCATGCCCTCTCCTGCACGCAGACGATGCCCGCTTACACTCTGCGCCCGTATATGTCCACTGTAAAGCCGGAAAGTCCCGCTCTGTGACGGCAGTCATGGCGTATCTCATACATGCCAATCACTGGACACTGTCCAGGGCCTATTCATTCGTCCTAGAGCGGCGGAAGGGCATCTCGCCGAATATCGGGTTCGTATCAGAGCTCATGTCTTTCGAAGAAAAAGAGCTAGGCGGGAAGTCTATCGGGGTCCACCCCACTGCCCCCGCGGGGACCACGCAACACGACCAGCCTCCGCCGGGCAACGACGCTTTCGCCGCCGCGGTCGGCGCCGGTGGCCATCTTCGCCGCGGTGGGCATGTGCGTGAGAGCTTGCCACCAGCAGCGTTAGCTGGCATGGAAAGCATGAATGATGGGATGACGACCGGGTCTATGTCCGCGGGCGGACTGATCGAGAGGGTCAACGGGGATTCGGGGCAGGAGATGGAGATTAAAGATGCGTCGGGGCGTTATCGTCATGCCCGACGGGCACCTGTTGACGAGAACACTTTGCAGCCCATGCGCCGAGTCAGTAAGGCTGGCCTTGAAAGCTCTTATTCATAGAGAGCTTGGATACCCGCTCTGTTATTAATACCATTGCTTACTGGTCTCTTTTCTCTGTTTAAGCCTCACTCTTGCTTGTTTTCTGTCGGTCGTTGTTTTTTTGATTTGCTGGTATCCTATTGTGTACCAGATTTACTGGCATCGTCATCGCATCACCCACCGTGTATCTATAGTCTGGAATCTTGGATTTAACCGGATAGTATGTTCTCGTATTTCTATTCATAACTCTTGTCGTCTTTATCATGCAGCCTCAAGATTCGAATATATAGCATCTGAGGATGACATGGGCTTGAAAGATTAATATTCCAGTGCGTTTGGATTGATACTAATAGAAGACCCCAATCTTTGTTCAGGCTCTCGTCGAAACTCCAAGCCAGGCTAACCTTAACGTTTCGCAATGTGTGGTACTCGTTAGACTCCTTTCGTCAACCAAAGCAAACCAGAGTACGCGGTGGCCACTGGTCCATGGGGGTAAATATGTGGCTTTGGACAATATTAATCATTTGTTGATGCTGGTTTCCTTTTACGAGACTAAAGGGATGGGCAGTGGAAATTGAGACGACTTGGAGTTAACGTTGAATGCTGTCCACTTCATTTCGAAACGAATTCTCCTGCGCGATTGATTAGATGGAAATGGTCAAATAGGACGCTAGAATCCAGGATGCCGTCGGCATACTGGCAGACTACTATATTTATTTGATAATGTGAGTGTTCAAAGGACAGAAAGTAGCCAATCAACCGATGCCCGACATCTGTAGGCTGCAGAATTCTGTCCCAGTACACTTCGCATTAGTCAACCCATGCGCATCAATGCGTCCGCCGTCAACTGCTGTCTGCAATCTTTCCCTTGCGAGATGTCACAGAAGTAGCTATAAGACCCCATGTGTACTGTGATAATATTAGCATACCTTGTTTCATCCAGGAGAAAGCATGAGTGAATGGGGTAAGATAGATCGTAGGCCTAGTTTGTATGATGACATGAGTGTTACAGTTGCCTCGGTGAATCTGCCTCCCTGATAATAACTGGCAGATATAATTCGTTTTGGCCACGGTGAAAGGCTCCAGATTTACTGACGATGATCATGGAAGAGTCTGACGTACTACTAGTGCTGCTTCTAGCTTTCTCATTTAGATCAATCTGAGAGGAATCAGATGACTTACCAGGCTTTTAAATTCCCAAGGGTTAGTGTCTTATCCTTCGTATTTCAGGAGTTAGTATTCGAGGATGTGAGTAATCCATTCGTTACAAGAAGACCAAAATGGGTGACGCACGCCACTTGATCATCATTTCATGATTATGTGATTTCAAACCTTTCCACTCACTCCCCGTTAACCCACAGGACAGGTCTTTGGGCTCATCTTATCTGCTTGGGACCCTTGTTCACGCTGCTCGTACTAAAGCCTTCACCTCTGCGTAGTTTCAGGGTTCTTTATCTCATGGTGATGACATGATCCAGGTGTCATGTTTACTTAAATGTAATCCACCCTTGCTGGTGCACGCGCCGTTGTCCTAATGGCTCTAAAATCGCAAGGACCAATTCTCTCTCTTTATTCAAACATGAAGCCATGCGTCGGAAACGAAGCCATCGGCCTCAAAATTCCTTTTTGACCGAAGCACAAGGTCAAGTGACACGAACTGATTGCCTCTCTTCCACATATCCTGCCGAGGTTATCTCCTCCACTGGACCATCTCATCTCACTCCACAACAGCCACGACTTAAACAGTGCTTCCGACTGGACTTTTGCCCTCGATGGTTAAGTTTTCTAATGGAATGTGGTGGAACGAGGATGGTGTCATCATCGATTGGGCTGTGGAGGCAGTGAAGTCTGAAATTGTTGAAAGAGGGATACGCTGCGTTGCTGTAAGTCTTATTAGTTTGGAATGTCTCTGGTGACAGCTGATTACTACTAAAGACCACCAAACATGTAAATCACCGAGGAGATATTCTGAATACCCCAACCATCACAGTGGAATGTACATCGCCAGCCCCCGATATCCTATGTCTCACTGGTAGCCATTGGAAGGGTGGCAAGCGAGCTGCACTAGGCCCGAACTACGAGTTGTTCCCTGATATCGATCAAGAAGCCCAAATGGTACGTTTAGCCAAGACGATACTTCTGAACATTGGTTCAATATGTTACTAGATCGTAAATCGACAAGACTTCTTGTCGACGACCAAGACAGCAACTACTTTGCATATCGCGACGAACAACCTGTCAGCTACCATTGATACTCGGCCTTCTTCGTTCAACATCGACATCACGTCGCACCGCGCGCAGAACCCGACGATCTTCACGCCGGGTCCTGACCAATTATTGACCAAATTGGGCTGGCGATCCATTGGATACGTCAAGAAAAGAACTAATAACCTACTTGCAAGCGCATATCTCAAAGACCCTAATCAAGGCGAACGATGGTTTACAATGCAATTTCAGCTGTCTGTAGGTGAAAAAATTTACGGTCTGGGAGAAAGATTCGGACCCTTCGTGAAGAACGGACAGGTGAGTGGATTTCATGGATTCTGTATTTAGCAACGAGCTTACAATTTCTGAAGTCTGTGGAAATGTGGAACGAAGACGCGGGAACATCTTCCGAGAAGACGTATAAAAATGTCCCATTTTATATCAGTTCTCGAGGATACGGCGTGTTCATCCCCTACTCTGGATTAGTGTCTTTCGAAGTTCAGAGTGAACGTGCGTCAAAATTCCTCATAAATGTTGTATATCAATTACTAACTAGTCGCTCTCCTTCATTAAACAGGGACAACTAGAGTCAATATAGCCGTGCCATCGGAATCCCTATCTGCATATATCATTCACGGACCGACTCCGAAAGAGATCATCAAGCGCTACACTACACTTTTAGGCCGACCCGCTCTTCCACCTTCCTGGTCTTTTGGACTCTGGTTATCAACGTCCTTCACGACCAGTTATGACGAATCCACAGTTTCAGAATTCCTCGCGGGGATGGACAAGAGGGAAATACCCGTTGGAGTCTTCCACTTTGACTGTTTCTGGCAGAAAGGCTTTCACTGGTGCGACTTTGAATTCGATAAAGAATATTTCCCAGATGCAAAAGGACAGCTTTCGAGACTTAAGGAGAAGGGTTATAATGTGATTCTTTTTCTTGTTCTAGCCTTGCGCTTCTTATTTCCTTTATAGGTATCCGTGTGGCTCAACCCGTATATTGCTCAAGAAAGCAAACTTTTTGACGAGGGTATGACGAAAGGTTACTTCATCAAGAAAACCGATGGAAGCGTCTGGCAGCATGATTTTTGGGTAACTCATAATCACATTTTCCACTCGTGGCATTCATGGTCATCTTCTCCTTCATTAGCAAGCTGGAATGGCCATTATTGACTTCACCAATCCGGCTGCGTGCAAATGGTATGCGTCCAAACTGGAAGCCTTGATCGAACTAGGCGTGGACTGCTTCAAGGTATGACTCGCCATATATCGTAGTGTACGGTGACATGCTCACATTTGTTCTTAGACTGATTTTGGCGAACGCATTCCAACAGGAGATGTTGTATATCATGATGGATCAAGCCCGGAGAAGATGCACAACTACTACGCTTTCTTGTACAACAAAGTCACGTTCCGAGTCCTCGAAGAGAGGCTTGGAAAGAACCAAGCGATTGTGTTTGCGCGATCGACTACTGCAGGTGGACAACGCTTCCCTGTCCACTGGGGTGGTGATCCTATGTCAACATTCGAAGCAATGGCAGAAACGTTACGTGGAGGACTTAGCCTCGGCCTTTGCGGTTACGGTTATTGGGCTCGTGAGCAGTTACTGTTGTTTTCAATGAAACATGACTGACTTTAGAGCATCGTTGCCTAGATGACATCGGTGAGAAACTGAACTATCTGCACCCATCGGACATTGATGTTCAGATCAAAATCAGGTGGTTTTGAAGGCACTCCTGATCCAGCGCTCTACAAGCGTTGGTTTGCCTTTGGTTCTCTTTCCAGCCACTCACGTCTTCATGGAAGCGGGAGTTATCGGGTAAGCGCATTCATGCTCTCAGTTATGTTTTTCTTCATTATTTCCCTTAGGTACCATGGCTCATCGACGAATCGGGCGAAGCAGACACAGTCTTAAAAAGGTTCATGGATTTGAAGCTTAGTTTGATGCCATACCTCTACTACACGGCGATTCGAACCAGCAAGACTGGCGTTGCTATGATGCGGCCTCTCTTCGTCGAATTTCCTGAGGACCCAGTGGTGTGGAATGTGGATACCCAGTATATGCTTGGAGAAAATCTGATGGTGGTACCCATATTCAACGCTGAGGGTAGCGTTCAGTACTATGTGCCAGGTGGAAGATGGTTCAACGTCTTGGATAACAAGCTGCAGACTGGGCCAGCGTTCATTACAGAATCATATGACTTTTACGGTCTTCCGTTACTCCTTCGACCAGGATCAGCCGTCGTAACTCGCGAAAATGTACCAAGAGGAACCTCGGGCCGCAAACATGCAGTCTACGACTATGCCGAAGATATCACTGTGATCCTCAACCTCGCGGGTGGATGCAAGGTCAACCTTCTCCTGGAGATACCCTGCGTAGGAACCCCTGGGTCGTTCTCTGCGTCGCTCACGGTTCAAGGAGACGAGGCCTCAGGCAAGATCGAAGTTAAAGGCATACTCAAGGGACAATGGAAGGCGAAGAAAGTAAAAACCGACGGGACTGTTGATTTACTGGTGGTAGAAGACGGTGCAAGGCAGCTCGTATGGTAATTACATGGATTTGGATGGGTACCATTTTGAATACAACGTTGGTATTGTATCGGAGTTGTCCTGGGTTCTAAATACTTTGCTGTTGCAGTTGAAATCTTATCTTGAAGTTGTCCATCAACCGATTCTACTCTCGCATCGTTAAGCTCTAGTTTGATGCTCGGTGTCCACAGTTCCAGGCGTCCATTGTAACTTGGGCGCCCTGTTCATCTCCTGTTCTCCGTTATAGCATTCATATACGCTCGAGCATCGCATATAACTTGGCGATAAGCGAATATAGCAGAGGCGAACGCGAGAACAAAGAGGGTAGAGGTGTGATTCTGCGGGTCTGCAGTCCAGAACAACAACCAAAGTTGTATGCTGACACTGCAGAAAGAGCAGATCATCCTGATCAGGAGTGGCGTGTGAGGAGCGTAGGGCATTTTGGGAAGATTGACAATTGCTAAAGAAGGCACATGCAAATCTTGAATCCGTGCGAGCAGGAGAACTATGACGCTTACAATCTCAAAGCGTATCGCACAGTACTGAGTACTGAGCTCAAGTGAGGCCTCGCAAGGTGAATTTAGAGCTACTCGAAAATCAGATAAATGGCCAACAATACCCACTGCAAACGCATGACTTACGAGAATATACAGTCGAAAAATAAAGAATCTGCTCAAAGCGCCGTTGTGGAGGTATATAAGTAGAATTTGGAAACGTTGTGTGATGTCTGTACGGCATGTACATGAGCATCCACAGTGCATGCTGCACCCGTAAAGGCTCGCGCCGTAAGTTGACCGAGCGAAAAAAGGCACGTCTTAGTTAAAGTTTGGCGTAAATTTCTTTCCATGTAGACAAAAAGCTGTGGTAGACACAAGTTTAGTACACGCGGCTCCAAAGTCGCCACTAAACATTGGAGAGTTTCCGGTCATGCCGGATGTGTTTCCAAAACTCCATTCTCCACTGCACAGGCAGACGTCACAAAGCACCATACAGCACCTTTCCATCAACGACAGTGGCGCCGACTTTAGTAGTCAAAATATCAGCAACAGGGACCGTCATTATATCTTTGCTAAAGACGACGAAGTCGGCTTTCTTGCCAGGGGTGAGAGACCCGATATCATTTTCCGCAAAGGATGCATAGGCAGCATCCAGTGTCATGCCTTTCAGCGCTTGAGCGCGAGTCAACTTCTGTTCGGGGTACCTACCAGCCCGTGGATAATTAGACGATGAGAGGACGAGGGCAGTTTAAAAGTGACATACCAGCCTCCACTGCCGTGAGGCGAAGTACCAGGGGCAGCAGGATCGGATGGGTCAAAATGAAGGCGGCTAATTGCTGCATAGAAGCCAAGCAAAGGATTAATGGACTCAACAGGGAAGTCGGACCCAAGTGGTAAAACGTTGATGGGCGAAACTCTAAAGGAAATTGAGAAAGAGAGGGACATATGCTACAGGCTGAGGAATACGTACTGTAGCAGTGATTGGTAGGCATAAGCACCTTTAATTCGCTCTGGGCCCTGTGTTGATGAAATTTCGAATCAGGTCATTGTCTTTCATAGTTAACACCTACCAATCGTTTCTCAGCGTACGCCATATCAGAAGTTCTGTGAGAAGTTGTCAGTCAAAGCCGTTAATCCTCGTGAAGGACTCTTTACGCGTGTGTAGGTTGTACACTTGCAATGACTGCAAAATGTTAGTGGCAGTTGAATGTAAGAAACGACATGGCATACCTCCTAGCCTACCGATCCTCTTAATATCATCCAATGTCATTATCTGCGCATGTTCGATCCGTGGTCTCCATTCCGTCACATTCCCGCCTTGCTTTGTCAGTACATCCTCGAATATGTCAAGAACCAGATGGTTCGCCCGGTCACCGATGCAGTGGATATTCTAGTATCCGAAATGACATGACTTGAAAACACCGCAAACGGACGGAGAACTCACGACTTGGAAACCATCCTTCCAAAACTTACGAACAAGCGCTGACAGCTCTTTCGGCGGCGTGAGAAGAAGCCCACTTTCCTCTGGTTTGTCCGAATACGGTTCTAATAAAGCAGAACCCCAAGACCCCAGAGCACCTGCACGAATACCAAAACTGAGGTTAAGGAATCCATCGCGCATGGTAAACACATACCGTCTGCGACAAGTTTGACGCTCTTCACAGTCAAATGCTCTTGCGAGCCATAGTTGCGCAGCTGGGGAATACGAGCACCCCAGTATTCATTTGATGGCACGTGTCCCATAAGATAGAGTCGATTCTAGAAGGTCCAAGTTTAACTAGGTTCTCGATTTGTCTAAAGGCAAAAACCTACAGGCAATTCTCCTGCTTCAGCTTTCCTAAAGATAGTTCAACGGTCTGATCCAACTGCAGAGGTGGCAAGTCATACTTCTTATAAAACTGGATTTGCTCAGGAGTCGTCATGGCGTCATGGATCGAGGTCAGACCGTGCGCAAGGGCGTCTTTCATGGTCAAATCGAAGAATTGGGTTAGACGCTCTTCATCCCACTCCGGCGTTGGTATAAGGGCCATCGCATTATCGACAAATACACCTAATGAACAAGTTAAATCTGTAGCGACGCCTGGATTATAGCTAAAGTGACCTGTGGGATGACCGTCGGCATCGCGAACGATAAGACCACCTTCAACGTGGTCTGGAAGGTCTCCCATCAATTCCAAGACGCGAGGCGATACCCACATCGCATGTCCGTCGACTCTAGAGAGGCAGATAGGTCGTCCTTTCAGCACCGGGTCATGGTCAAGGTCCGACTGGATAATAGGCTAGGGTTGATTATACATGGATCAAGATAGAAAACCGAACGCACGGCAATAGGGAATTGTGCTGAAGACCACTTGGTTTGGTCCCAACCCATTCCTTGTATCCATATTGTCTTGTCCTCTTCAACATCAGAGTGTGTATGTATGTACGCTTTGATTGCTCCAATGACCTCTGAATCAAATTTGAGGATAAGTGCGAGTCATTTGTGTATAAGAACCCATTTACCTGAGAGAGAGGTGGTATCAGATAGAGGAAGCTGTTTCATGAAGCCATATTCTGCAATATGCGCGTGTGCATCTAGTAGCAGAGAAGACGATAAGTTGGAATTCGAAATGGCAAATAAGGTATTTGTTCACCTGCTAAACCGGGCACAACAACATGGCTGGGATCGACTTTGTAGACTGTGGGCGTTCTACCGAGAACTGTGGACTTGAAGATGTGTGGGAGATATTTTTGAATTGGGTGCAGACTCTGTGTTGTGATTTCTTCTGGGAACAGCCGGGTAAGCCTCGTGTGTGTATTGCTTTAGTCTCAAATAGAGATACCAAAGCTTCCAGTGGCAAGAATCGTAGAGCCTTTGACAGAAATGCATTCCACTCGAGGTTTCAAAGGGTCTACGGTATAGATGTTGTTTGACTCTGAACATACAAGGTAGGAATTGTTTTCGTCGAATAGAGTCTTATACGCGTCGAAAGACCAAATTGATATGAGAACTGAAAGAACCACTGCTCGAAGAATGCGCAATGGGGTTGATGATTGCCTTTGAGCATGTGGCCTCGAGGACGACTTGTCGGACATGACAGTCGAACGTTGGTCGGTGTTGTGCAGGGTCGTCGATGAACGATGTGACGCAAAATGTGTGACATAGCCTGACAGAGTTCCACCATGTCTGTCGAGGCTGCCCGCAAGCTGTTACCCAGCAAGAAATCGTTTGGAAAGCATCCAAGGTCTATAGATTCGCCAGCATACGATGCGTACGTGGTTCCTTTATTGATGACACCCATCTGATAAAGATATCTCGGGTGTAACAGATCGGAAGAAGACAACGACCCTTTAACGGATGATGGTGCTTCGTCCGTGTCTGTTCCAACGCGGCCAGCTAACCCGCCAACGAACTTGCGTGCTCTGTATCCAAAGTCGTCCTCTGCTTCTCGTGTCAAGCATCATCTTGCCTCGAGTTTCTTATCGGATTCAGATGGCGTGGATTCTCCAACTTATGACGGTGACATCGAGTCCAGTGCAACTGCTGGACCTGACGCACATCCTTCAAGAACTCATCAAAGTCATCACCACTATACTTCTTCAACATCTACGCTCAATACACCGATAACTGCTAACCCATCGTCCTCGACTACTCCGAGTACTGAGCAGGGTACCTCGTTCCCGTCTTCACGAGCGACCACGGAGTCTAACCACCCAGTCTTTATTTCACCGCCAATCCACGCTACAGTGTCCCCCCTTCTTGTGCCTGAAGAACCTGCGGTTGCTGGTCCCTCCGAAGCTGCTTTCGATCCTGCTGCTCTTACAACCGAAGACATTCACTCGTTCATCCAAAACGCTATTGCAGGTGACTCTTCGAGAAAATACAAAATAAATCCTCCACCGAAAGACAGACCAGCTCGAGTATACGCTGATGGTCTGTAACTCTTTTTTTTCACAACTACGTCACTAATTAGTTCCTCTGTATGTGTCACCTGACAGGCGTTTATGATCTCTTCCACTTTGGGTAAACCGCGCCTCTTAGCAAGCGCTCGACATCCTGCTTATGCTTTTCATATCTCCATTAGACATGCGCTTCAACTTCGACAAGCAAAGCTGTCTTTCCCATCAGTGTACCTCCTCGTCGGTGTCAATTCAGACGAACAAGTTAGGTCCCACAAGGCGCAAGGTATCATGACACATGCTGAAAGGTTAGTATCCCCTACGATGCGTGAGCTGTCGCCACGGAGTCAAACGTTGGAATCAATTATTTTCGTTCTAATAATCCTCGTTCAGGCTTGAAGCTGTTCGGCACTGTCGATGGGTCGATGAAGTTGTAGCGGAAGCTCCGTGGGTAATTGACGAGGCATTCATAAAAAAATACGAGATCGACTACGTTGCTCACGATGAAAGCCCTTATGCCAGCAAGGACCATGACGATGTCTACCATTATGTTAAAAGCCAAGGTAAGATTATTTCACGTGTTCGAGTTAAGCGTAGCTAACTAAAGGCTACTTTGCAAGGTAAATTCATCCCGACGCGACGCACGCCGGGAGTCTCTACATCAGACCTTCTTGAACGCATTGTTTCTGGCTATCGAAACCGCGATTTTGATGATAAGTTGACGAAGATGGGGCATGCTGAGTTGCGAGCGGAAGGAAGTGACTATGACAGCAGCAGCAGAGTTGCCAGTCGTTTCGCAAGTAGATCCACTAGCCCCACCTTGAAACCTCAGCCTGTACCACGGTAGTATGTCATTGAAGGCTTTCTCCCTACATACTTAGATGATGATGCAAACCACTTTAGGTGTTTCATAAATGTCATCTTTCGTCCGATGTGCCTGCTTGGAGTGGCGCTTCTTCCTTGTCAATCAGACTTCCAAATTATTCGGAAATTTCCACTAGTTTCGGTTTTTGCCATCTTACAATTTTCCCGAAGGCCTAGGCATATCAACCTGGGCAACTTGGTTACTCACCCCGAGCTGCCATGTTGGACGTATCCAGCAACCAACCGTCCGGCGATGAAGCATCTACGGACTATGAGGGTAGCAACCGCAGAACTGGCTCTAAAAGAAAACGCGTGCCTAGTCGCAAAGCTGCTTATGTTGCAGATATGGACTGTAGTGATGATTCTGAAGACGACTCAGACTCAGACGACTCAGAAGGCTCTATTGACGATTACACAGAAAAAGCTAAGACTACAAAAAGGCGCCCGATTCCTACTCGTAAGCAAAAGGCTCTCCTCCAAAACCAGCGTATGAAACTTATCTCATCAAGTCGAATCCTCACTAATTGATGATTTTATATATCAGATATGTCGCCGTGGTTATTGAAACACCAGCACATCCGACTGACGCATCAGAAAGCGCATCTAAAGGTGCGTAACGCGTCTTTGCTTCCTTTACTAATACTACCCCGTTTTCAAGTTCATATATCTTGTAATGTACTAGTCGTTGATAGCAATGTGGTCTGTTTAAGCCTCGACTTCAACTTTCGTTCTATAATTTAACTCCTACTATCTAGTTAGCGAAGATAAGAAAAGCCATCCAACTGGCGACACACCCAGGAACTGGAGAGCACGAGGCGAAGGTCGCAATGCACATGGCGACTGAACTCATGGCGACTCAGAACATCACTCAGGCCGACCTCATTGCCAGCGAAACGGAAGAGGAAAGAGCGACTAGAGCTGGCCATAGCACGGTCGAAATCACTCCAACCTCTGATAAAGAAAAGATGATGAGATTTCAGCATTGGTATCATGCAGTTACCGATGCCTCTTGTGAAGCTTTCGATGTTCAGGTTTATTCCGAAATGCATGATACTCGGAGCTCCTTGAAATGGGTTTTTTACGGATTAGCCGATGTGCGTACTACGATCCTTCAATGACTCCGAGAAATTCTGACACGTAATCTTTCAATTAGAATACTGTAGCTGCGGCACTTGCCTTCGAAATGCTGCACAATCAAATTGAGCTATGGTCTGCCGAGAAGAAAAGCGAGCTCAAAGGCTCAGAAATAGTTATAAAATAGGCGTTGCCGAAAGTGTTCTGAAAGAGGTAGAAGAAGCAAACCACCAAGCTGTGAAACAGGCGCAATTGGACGAGAAAAGGAGAAGAAAGGAAGAGATTGCTGCCGCAGAGGCTGCACGTGCTGCAGAAATAGCACGGCTCGCTCGATCTACTCAGGCTAACGTCAAAGAAGAGCAGCCACAAAAGGTGACCATCGAAGACGTTCCTGACGAAAGTATGAAATCATCTTGTGAGTTCAACAAGAACTCCGTTTTCTTCTTTCATGGCTAATGACGACGTGGATGTCTAGCCAGGCTCCCTGAACCAGATGAGGATTCGGATGCAGAAAATGCCCCTTCCTCAAATTATGATGGCCCTCATCTTCACGATGGCTTACACGCTGACTTCGACAACGATCATAATTCCACAAACGATATGAATATCGACAGGCTCGACGAGTTGGAAAAAAGAATAGATGCGAGGACAAGAGTAGGACTGTTGATCAAACAAGAACCCCCCTCTCCCAGAGTCAAGGCAGAGCCTACTGAGGGAACAGTTGATGCGAAGACAACAGCAGACCTATCGATTAAACAGGTACCCCTCCGATCTCCGACAGTCAAGGAAGAGCCTCTTGAGGCCAAAATTGATACTCTAGATATCGGCCGCAAGTCCGACTCTCCAGCCGAAGACACGCCTCTACAAGTAAAGGACGAACCGGTCGTTGCGGATGACGCGCTTGATCAGGCGAAGGTTAGAGTGAAGACCGAACTTGAAGACGAGGAGTTGATTCCAATGAAGGAGAAAATGAAAGGGGAGCATGTCGAAGTTAGCATGAGCAACTCAAATAACGAGGCTCCACACTGGACATCAGCACTGCAGTTGCGGACCTTCCGCAAGAATGCAAAGGCGATAGCTGATACGTACCTGACGAACACCCTGCAAGTGAAGTTCAGCTATCGCAGACTTGGGGAGATCAAATTTGACTCTGCAGCATATGATAGAGGTTGACGAGATGGGAAGAAAGTGGATATGAAACGCAGGAGGATTGAAGACGGAAAGTAGAGAGAGATAAAAACTCAATTACAACTAACATGCCGCTAATGTAAAATCGAAATATCCGGTGTACTATAGACTTAACTCTAAATTACAGCTTCTGTTCATAGGACCCCACGCCATATAATGGACGCAGAATATTATTTTCTAATACCACACAACAACGGTCCCATTATCTAGATGAATTACAGACACCGTTCTCGACAGAAGGAGAAACATACTGACCAAGGTTAGCTTAAGAGGGTGGGGCCATTCCGCTCATGACCTCGTACAATCCTTCCATCTGCTTCTGCCCAAGATTATTACTCCAGAATTCCATGATAGGTTGCCATCCAGCTTTCGAAGACGGCATCCCAGGTTCCTTGGTCGTTTTCTCCGTAACATCAGAATACGCCTTCTTGAAATCGGAAATTGCGCCGGATGGCAACGCTGTTTCTGCGGGAGGCAGGTTGTGCACAATAAGGGCTGGTGTAGGATTTTTGGCCGATAGAGTAGGATAAGATAACAATGGCCCAGAGATGGAGATGATAGATCCCAGGACGCCCCTTGCGACGTCCGATGTATTATTCGTGGTTGCTGGCGCGACTGAATGTTGTTTCCACCACTTTATACCAAACTCTGCGGCTACGCTCCCTCCCTGAGCAAACCCAAAGAAATGTATTCTATGCGAAGGCCAGTTGCAGCGATCGATGAGGACCTTGACGACTTTTTCCAAGAGATCGAGCGCAGGAGTTGGATTGGGCCGTTCGATGAGGTCTCCGAGCTGATCAAAGGATGTATACCACTGAAAAGCATCCTCATAAAGAAAAGGGATCCTGCATAAGCGGTCCAAGCCAGCATTTAGTAGTGTATCGAAGAGCTGGAATGTACGCACTGTTGTGGCGCGCGTAAAGCAAGGACAGCAGTTTGAGGAAGTTTCATCGTGCGTCCAAGTTTGCTGAACGGTATATGTGTGTCTCCTGCGCACGATGAATCAAGGCATCTTCCATGTAGACGGCCTATTATATACACACCTAGGCCGTGAAGCAAAATCAAAAGATTTTCGTTAGTTCCATCATCGCTCGCAACGTAAGAGAAGGGAACCGGGATATCAGTTTGATATGGTATCCTTTTTACGTGCGAATGAGAGGAACTTTCTTGAATATGGATTTCAGTCATGACAAAGAGCACTGAGAGGAGATTCAGAGATTGAATATTGATCTATGATGCGTTGATGAATAAAATAGCACGGCGGCGATCATACACTTGATATCTTCAACTCATACCACCATCTTCGATGGATGAACCATGGCACGAAACACACGATTCAGAGACGGCTTGGAATAACACTCGAGAGGCTGAATGGAGCAAGATGTCGTCTGAGTTCAGCGATGTATGTCGATTGCCTATGTATCTACGCCAAACAGTACAGTGACTTCTCATAGGTTGGGTACCGCGAGGGAATTACTGCTGGAAAGGAAGAATTTGTACAGGAAGGGTTTGATGCTGGATTTGCTACTATCGGTGCACCATTAGGGCGAGAACTTGGCCTCATCCGTGGTCATTCTTCGGCCCTGCTCTCGTTTCTCAGCTCTACATCGCCAGACCTACTGGGTGTATCCGCCAGTGAAAAAGACGGGCTTCTGCATGAAGCACGAGATATATTTGCGCAACTGGGAAACGTGAGGTACTCCGATATCGAGCCGCGCGACCTGGAAGCGGAGCAGCATGCGAAGGAGCACTTGGAGGCTGAGGGACAGGAGATGGAGGTGAATGAGGATATCGAGAAGAAGAGGCAGATGGAACAAGTGGAGGACATGTTGGCCGGCTTATCTGCGGGAAGGGACGTTAACGTACCTGCAAGGCCTACTATGGAGGATGTCAAGAAGCTGAAAGAGCGATTACAAATTTTGATTTCGCAACTTGGGCTTCAGATCAGCCTGTATTGAAGATTTGCGACGACGCAACTTGGAGACCAGCGCCTTGGACAAGGCAGGTGTGTCTTTCCCAGAAAAACCAGTCGAAGCTTTCGAATCGATCATGCATCCTTCAACCACCTCTGGTGGCCATTTGGAATCGAAGCTCGTCACAAAGACTGACGAAGACTGCATTTTGTAGGCATATTATTTTATGGGGGAAGAACTGTACTAATCGCGACAGGGCATTGCAAAATAGCGATGAATTAGTACGGCCTAGGAGGCAGGTCCTAAGGGTATCCGTAGTATGTACAGCGACATAGATACATGAACACAATCTGAAAAAAGTCCACAAAGTTTTGCCGATCCAAAAGTACATTACTTCTGCTTTGGAGGTGCCACATAGTCTCGCGAAAGATCGATCTCGCCCTTCATATGAGTGTTGGTGATGCGGACTTGCCGCTGTCGAGGCGCCCCGCCCCGCTTGCCCTTCTTTTTCGCTGCAGGGGCCTTGGGTGCAAGTGTTTCCGCATTCGTGACCTGAAGACCCTCTGTGCCAACCTGTTTCAGAAGCCCTGAGTTCACCAACAGTTGGGAATATACCTGAGGCTAGTTGCTTCAAAAGATCGACATCATTAGGGACCGTTAAGGAGTGCCATAGATCGGCGAACTCTGAGTCCATGGCATTAGCATCAATTTTCAAAATCATAAATGTCGCCCTCCATGCAAAACCCAGCCACCTGTTCCAAAAGAGCGAACGGACTGACCTTTCTCAACTTGCAAATCACCAGTCTCTTCCGTTGGCTTGATCTCATTCCAAAAAACCATCCGTAGTTGCCCATCCTTAACTGTCCGTGTAACCAAAACTTCACCTTCCTTCTCCAGCTCCTCGATAGCAGCAGGCGCCTCTTTCCATGACTCCTTCAAAGCGCGCACGGAAATGCCTCCACCTTTCCGTGTTTGGCGTTGGATCTCTGTCAAGAGGGCCGCTTTATTCCGAAAGTTAAACTCATGCTGTAGACGTTTGAGAATGGTGTGGTGCAGATTCAGGAATAAAATATGACCTTGTAAGAATACAAGTCTGTCTTCGGGTCCCATAGGATGCGATCGTGCGCTTTGAATTTTTCGCGAAGGACAGGGTCGGTATCCAATGGTGTATCGGTAACAATAGCGATGTCCTGCAGTCGCATTGGATTATGTGTCCCCTAAAAGCGGGTCAATGGTTAACAACGTTTTCAACAAAGCTGCACAGCTCACGCACCTTGAGATGATTGACAGCATAAACCAATTGTGTATTAATGTTCACACCCGTACCAGTATCCGCTGGCTGAGAATACACGATATCTGAGCCAAAAATCAACACAAGGTCAGTCTATCGGTGTCCCAGAGCATACTTGTCTTTGGCTTTTTCTTTTTTGGCGTAGAGGACGATTCGGCTGGTGTTTGTGACTCTGCCGGGGTCGAGGCCTCACTAAGAGCAGGTGGTTGAGAGTGCCATGAGGTATAATCTTGTCTTTTGAGCACAGATTTGAAAGCAGCAGCATCTTTTGCGAGCTTCGACATGGTGGACGGGTAAGAGCGCAAACGTCACACTCATGTCACGCATGTGTTCCTCATGAACACCTATGTCCGACCATGGACAGGTATTGCTTTTTATTATATTTCTATGTATTGACTCGTGCTCATGTCCTATGTAGTGAGATGCCAGCCAAGAAACGTCAGCGGGTCATGGACGTGGCTGATGGGTTTAATGTATCGAAACCTGTTGAACCCGTTTCACGGCCTGCAGTCCAGGTTCCCAAATTCGCCTCAGCATTCGATGAGAAATCGCATTCTGCTTCCAAAAAACCTCTGTCGAAGTCAAAGTTTGACCCTAGATCTGATTTTGTTATATCCAAGCCCGTCTCGGCACCCTCTTTGAATAAACCAAAGAGTGAAGCCAAGTTAAAGCAACTGCCCATTCCTACTTTAAATCCTACCGCGGCAGACAAGGGGAAGAATCCCGCACACGGTTCCCGCCTCCAAGATTTATTCAATCCACGTTCCTTGATCAAAGCCGAACCTTCGAAACAACATTTAGAGCGGCGACCACCACCTCCTCCCCCGGTCCTACTCAAACCTGAACCAGATAGATCTGGTGCTATTTTAAAAAGTATACCCGATCCCGCAATATTTGTTCCTGCCGAGACGACTTTAGACCCCTCTCTGCGTACGATATCGACCACCGACATTGCTTTGGCAACAGACCTCTTCACAGACAATGGGACGGCTGAGCTAGCGCACATTTTTCTGCACGATCAACACCCCGAAATTGCTGCCTCCAATAGACCGGAGCATCCCGAATGGAACATTGGTATGACCCCTCAAAAGGGCTCAAAGCATAATAAAGGTAAAGGTAAGGATGGTAAATTCATCAAGTGAGTAATATCCTACTGTATTTCTGTGCTGAGCTTCACTCATCATTCGTTTTCGAAGGGGTGGCCTCGCAGCGCGTTCTTCCGAACTTTATGCACAATCCCGCACGTCTCTTACTCTTTGGCAGAAGGAGACCGAACTCCAGCTTGCTTCATCCTCTCGCCTGATGCCAGACCTTCGACTACGAATAATCAAGATAATTGAGCTACCTTCAGGAGCCAAATCCAGCTCCCCTCGTAAACCTTCTAAGGCATCATCCTCGACGGTATCGACAGGAGTCGCTCTCTGTTGCATTTTATCAACTCCAACTTCCCATCCACATCTTGTGGCAATTGAAACCCGGACACGTCAAAAGCAGCACCATCTCATTGTTTTAACTTTCCCCACCGTTGCTCCGCCTCGATTAAGAGGTCGAGACGGGATCTACGTTCGAAATCCGGAGGATTTTATCGCCGGGCGAGAGCTGTGGATTTGGGAACCTTGGCACGAGGTATCTCTCTTGTCTTCACATTCATCGCCTTCGAAGGTGTTGAATGATTCCGGGTTTTCATCTATTGGTGACAATGTTGTTAACCTTGTGGCTGCCCCTTTCCCGTCGCTTCCATCAAGCTACCCCCTTACCCTATCACAGGAGACAGCAGAGGATTGCGTAACCGCTGATACGGCTTTGTTATGCTCTCGTTTCGTCATCATGCCTTGACTAGAAAGGCATGTTTATTTACGTCCACGTTCACTTCACCCGACATTGTACTGTTTCCCTTTAGCAAGTTCATGCATCGTGTAGCACACACTGTACGATATCATGTTATTACAGATATGTTCACAGTACGTGTATGGGTACAGTTTTGAGCAAGCCTATTCTGAATTTTACACTTAGGCGCACTAGGTTAGGTTGTTTGTTCCAGTCGTCCACATATCACTGATCAGTTAACAGATATGCTGCCTTATGCCTGTCGATACCCAACCCCATCCTGAGCTCACATTATCTAGGCCTCAGACTGGGATCTTGTACAAGTTATAGTGTACACGCAACGTTGTGCGCGCAACTCCATAACCTATTCTAGACGGTCCGATGCATGGGAGCACAAAGCCATACAGAGTAAACTCAGGTCGACGTCAGGCATAAATAATGAGCATTCCTACTTCTCACATCATATCGTCTTTCATGCCAGCTCCCACGAAACCAGCTCTACAGCCTTTCACGCACCCTAACGAGACAACGGTCCCGCTTGACTGGGCTCCGTTAGTATCAATTGACTTGTCGAAATTTGACGCTCCTGGCGGCAAGGAACAACTCGCTGAATATCTGAAGGTTGCCCTGGCTGGATGGGGCTTCTGGGTCGTTACTGGTACTGGACTGACACAAGAAGAAGTAGACAGGCAGTTTGCAATCGGCAATACTTTTTTCAAACAATCTCTCGAGGAGAAGAGAAAAGTCTCCTGTGACTTCTCTATTGACAAGTAAGTTCTTCGTAGCACATATTGTGCCTTACAAATCATTGGATTTTCTAGCTATTTTGGTTACCGCGAACCAACCCGTTTCGTAGGAAACACGGATATAAAGGAGAACATGGAAATGGTATATTTCTCTAACAGACGCACCTGCCAAGATCCATGACCAATGAATATTCCCGGTAGCTCAATGTTCCAAAGTATACCCCAGATTATGCGTCGGTGCAGAGGCATGATCTGATCAAACAGTACGAAGATGAGATCGCCCCTTTCCAGCGCAAAGTCTGGCTCAATGTTATCCGCAAACTATTTGTCCTTTTTGCTGTTATCCTTGAGCTTCCTGAAAATTACTTTGTGGAACGACATGATTATGACAAACCTTCGGATGACCATCTTCGTTATGTACGTATTGCGCATAGACTGACCTCTTGCCTTCTTACGGGCATTCTGAACAGATGATGTACCACCCCAGGACAGCCGAAGAAGATAAGAAGATTGGTGACCAATGGCTCGCTGGTCACACAGACTTTGGATCCCTCACACTTTTATTCTCGCAGCGTGTCGCGGCGTAAGTTTTCGATGTATTTCACCCAAACTTAATGCAGAATCTAATTTCGCGTGCAAGCCTTCAGGTTCGCACACCCGAAAATGAGTGGAAATGGATTAAACCTGTCGATGGTGGCATCATTTGCAATGCCGCAGACACGCTCTCTTTCCTTACCAAAGTAAAGTACACATCAATTATTGCAGCTCGCGGCTGACGATCGAAGTGTGTTCATGTCTAGGGTTACCTCAAGAGCGCTATCCATCGTGTAGTTCGGCCTCCATTAGATCAAGTCCACCTTGAGCGCTTGGGATTGTTCTACTTTGTCCGTCCCGGGAATAACGTCCCCATGGTTCCTGCACCTAGCCCAATGCTTCTTCGTAAAGGCTTGCTATCCCAGGAAGACCTGAACCAAGAAAGCCCTGTTACAGGTGCTGGTTCGTCTCTTCATTACTTTCTAATTCTTTCAATAGTTTCTAATTCTCCATGTGATACAGAGTATGTTCGCGCTCGCGTAAAAAATGTGCTTGACCGCAAGACGACGCGTACCGCTAAAAGCACACCCGAGACGTTATTCCAGGTCAAAAATCTTGCCGTCCAAGATTACTATGTTTAACACAAGGAATATCAAACGACGTAGGAGAAGCCCACATGGAATTGATAAACGTATGAGGAGCAGAGAGATAAAGCGTGTTTCGGTCAAGTCTAGGTCAAACTCTGGTATCCGAGCCTTGCGTAGGCTTGAAGTAATCAGTGTACAAGTAGTGGTAGTCTAGCAAGTTGTCCACTAACTCCGAGTCACTTCTCCAGCTCCCTCCTCTACGCATCAGACAGTCAAGCCTCGAATCCACTCTAGCAACTCCTGGTTCAATTTATCCTTATCTTCCCATAACAACCAATGCGCAGCGTCGAAGTCTCTAACAGTTAAAGGACCTTTCACATTCTGGATAGTGACCGCCTTCTGCATAGCAGGCAAGCAAATGCAATCTCGTAAAGCTGCGCCAAAGAAAACTGGTTTATGGATAAGAATGTTCTCCGGTGTGATACCTGTAGGAATATATGTTTTAGCAAACAGTTAATTATCAGATCATAGAATTTTGGCACCTTTACTGTCCTCAAGGTCGAGATCGAAGGTTCTGATTTTGTACCAATTCACTGGTGCCGCAAGACCACCCTCGAGAAGGTCCGTCTTGTGCTTATCTAGTTCCTATTTGGAATCGACACCCCAAGATTACTTCGCTTTTGTCGAGTGTAGTAGAACGAGATGATTCTTACCTCTTCTGAAAGATAGGATGCGGAACTTGTTTTCCTGTTCCCCTCAAGCCATGCCTTCAAAGTACCAGTCGGCGCAAAATGGTCCTTCCAAAGGCTAGGGTCGGCAGGAATCAGGAGACTATAGAAAGAATCGATCTAATGATCTTGTCAGTTGTGCTTTGCCTCGACGAAACGATATCGGCGAACATTCTTCTCGATCATTTCAGGAGCTTCCTCTGCAGCGAAGAAGCTCCAGTATCCGAAGAGTTCATAACCTGCGATCTTGACGGTCTTCGGCGATACATCAGAATAGATCAGGAGCATCAAGGTGTGGGGCATACCTGGGGAAGGATATCCGCGTACTTGATGTTACTCGGGGGAGTATACCCAACGGCAAGGAAACCGAATGCAAGAAAGCGATCTGGGAAATAGTTTGCAAGGCGACTTAGCAGTCCGCATCCCCTAATGTCATAAATAAATTGTGAGTACCGCCTTCCAATGAGTCCAGATGAATCTCACCAATCATGTCCGATCGCAATAGTCTTCTCGACATTCTCTGCATCCAGGATATCGACGATGTCTTGACTCATTGAGCTAAACTTGTAATCATGATAATCGAGAGGCTTGTCCGTTCCCCCATAACCAAGTAGATCGGGGACAATGAGCCCATATCCTTGCGATTTGAAAAAGTCCACTTGATACCTCCAGTCGTAGGATGTGCTGGGAAAACCGTGGAGGAAGAGAAGGAACGGTTTTCCTGCAGTTGGCGCGATGAAATAATACTTATACTTCAACCCCCGACGGGTTGCAGAGAACTTATAGTGTGTAGGATCCATGGCTGGTGCAAGAATTGAATCGAAGATGAGGTGCTTTAAAGAACGAGTTTGATCAATCAGAATGCCCCAGACGTCTTAAAATCAGGGGTATCCGGGCAAAGGCGGTACAAGATGTGCTGACTGAGAACTTATGCTTACTGTGCTGCGTTTGAGTTAGACGGGACTGATATCACTTGAGCTGATTGACCAGTTCGTCGGATTGCACCATTTGCCGGAAACACGAGCTCGAATTAGATCAAGCGTTGAACGTTGACCATACGAAACACTGCATAATCCAATCACGACTAGTGTGTCGACTTGGGTGCAACACACTCTTGTTTGGCTAATTTGGAAAATTAGGACCCTCTATCATTTTGGAGAAATCTACGAAGTTGACCTTCAAAACCGTCCGTAAAACCCCCTGCATAAGTTATGCCCATTTACTTCAACAGCCAACCCGTCCCTCCGGGAACCCGAGCCTCGCTGCCTCAGTAGGACCCCAGTGCCATAGAACACGGTAACGGTAGAGATCCAGTTAGAAAAAAGAGCCTGATGAATAAATATGTGCTGGAGGTGGTTGTGGATGCGAACTTGTTGACGCTGGCGAATAGCATTTGTTGTCGAAGGAGACTTTGACGATTCAAGGTATGGCAGCGATGATAGGAGTTGAGGTGGAGCTTGCTTGATAGAAGATAATAGTGGAAAGGATAGCAAATCTTAGGCGACTAGTAGATTTGTCAGTCAAAGGCTATGTCATTATGCAACGGACAATAACATAAGGACAAAGGCACCGGGCAAATTAAGTACCTGCCAGTGCCTACATTGATAAACTTTGGTGTAACCACTGTCGAGCTTCCTGGATCACTGGAATCGAGGACGCCATTCTTATGTTTGAAACAGACAAAAAGAGAGCCATTATGAAACGTCGCGAAGCGGCGCCTAACCTTTCGACAATACTTGACGGGGACAAGGCTCCATAGCCGTCCCTCTTCTTTCTCCAATGCCGCCGAAATGTCGATAAATGGTAGTAGCCTGGTGCCAGGTGGAATTGGTCTACCCTCAAGGAGATTCGCAAGTATCTTGTTGAAGTGGTCAAAGGTCAGAAGTGCCTGTGACGCCTTCGGCCCCCATCTTGTAACTGCATAGACATGAGACAGTGCGTACTGAAGACGTGTGCAGTGAAATGCCTTGTGGGTACACCATGGCCATGAACGAAGCCTGCAACTAAAGTAAGAAGATTATCGGCTGTGGAGATGGACGTGTATTGTAACTGCGACCGACGGAAAGCAAGCCAGTCAGTTTGACAAACTCACTTGAGTTACGATCACTTGGATGATCTAACAACAAGCACCGCCACACGACACTTGCTAGACTTTCCGTTTCAACGTTATGTTCTCAAGAGTTTAAGTGAGTTAGATTTAGCACAAAATCAGACGCTTTTTTTTTTGGCTAATTTGTGAATCTTAGAAACGAATTGACAATAGTACATGTCTTAATACAATGGCGATCGATACCCATGTTCTAATACTTGAAGGGCCCTTGAGAAGTACCTAAGAATTATCTCACAAAGCCAAACCTTGGATCCACGCCAATAGTTCCTCGTTCACTTGATCCTTCTTTTCCCACAATACCCAGTGAGCAGCATCGAATTCTTTAACGGTCAATGGGCCTTTAACGTTTTTCCCCGTCAGAGCTTGTTGGAAAGGAGGAAGGAAAACAGGATCCTTCGACGCAGTGCCAAGGAAGACAGGCTTGTGGATAAGAATATCGTCCGGAGTAAGATCTGCAACGGGACCGCGTTAAAGAGAGGACTCGAGAAAACACTCTTATTACTACTGACCTTTAGCATCCTCAAGGTCGAGGTCATAAACCCAGACTTTGTACCAATTGACTGGGCCTGCAAGACCACCATTGCGCAACAGGGCTCGTTGTTTCTCCAGGTCCTAAACATGATGATAGTGCTCAGCATCTGATTCGATTGACCGGGCTGAGAAAACACGTACGTCTGTTGGAATATAGGATGCAACTTCTGTTTCGTTTTTGCCTTCGATCCAGGATTTCAGTGCACCGCTCGGAGTCAGATGTGTAAGCGACAGTTTTGGATCATTGGCGAAGAGCAAGGTAAAGAACGAGTCAAACTGTTCCGCACTAAGTTGATCGTTTAATCCTCGAAAGATGAGTGTATCTGACGCACGTTTCTGTCGATGAGTTCTGAGCTTCCCTCTTCCGCAAAGAAGTTCCAGTATCCAAAAAGCTCATAGCCTGCAAGTTTGGCGAGCTAAAGGATCGACGGTGAATCAAACGGGTCGTGAAAACAGGCGAAACGAGGTCATACTTCGGCAGATAGATCCGCAAACTTGACGGTGTTAGGAGCTACGTACCCGACCGCGAGGAAACCAAAGGCAAAAAAGCGCTCGGGGAAATAGTTCGCGATTCGACTAAGCAAAACGCTACCCCTAGAGATTCATCAAAAACGAGAAGAAGGTTGCGAAATGATAAACTCAAGCATACCAGTCATGCCCAACTCCTATGACCTTCTCGATCTTCTCTGTATCGAGGAGATCGATAACATCTTCAGACATCAGTCGCAGTCTGTAATCGGCATAATCGCTAGGCTTATCCGTTCCACCATATCCAAGCAAATCAGGAACTATGAGGCCATAACCGTGGCCCTTGAAGAAATCGACTTGGAACCTCCAATCGTAAGACGTGCTTGGGAACCCGTGAGTGAAGAGAATAACAGGCTTTCCCGCAGCGGGCGCCGAGAAGTAGTAGCTGTATGTGAAGTTGCGACGCGTTTTCGCAGACTTGTAAAGCGTGGAATCCATGATGGGTGCGGTAACCTAAGATTGCAGAAACTCTTCCATCTTAAATACGTTTGTGACGAGTATAACCCTGTCAAGTCCAAGTCAAACACGGGTTTGATAGTAACACAAGTGATCGGGCATCGGGAAGCTGGCGAAACTTCTGTCAAACAAGTAATTTAAAGGCAAAAGCACCTTGGTCCTTGGGTTTCGTTCGAGTTTCCATGCTACAAGGCTCAGAATGAAGTTATCATGCCTGTTTTACTCAGATAAAGGGACCCATTACATGCAACCCTCAACGCATAGTAGAGGCGGATGATACTACTGGAAAGGTGCTCAGTGAAAGTAACACTTTACCTCAGGTTCATTTGATCTGACATGCAGTGACCTTGGACTGTGCCACTGCTTCCTTGTCATACTCGTATCCAGTATTGAAAAACACATCAATCCGACTAGCTGTGCGACGCAGGAGCCTTGACCATGCGTGTCATCTTTTGATATTGAGTCCATCGGAGTCGTTAAAATATAAGAAGGGGGCGATCGAAATAGTTGTTAAGTAATCCTCTGACTTATGAGGGCACATGGTGTAGTTGGTTATCACGCCCGCTTAGCATATAGCTGTTTGCGGGCGGTCCCCGGTTCAATTCCGGGTGTGTCCAGTATTTTGTAATTTACTTTTTTGTCCAATACTGTCACCAACATACTTTGCACTGGCACACGCAAGTACCCCCAATATGCCAGCAAAAAATCCTGAACTCAAGAACTCTTCTGCCAGGTGAAGGTTTGAAACGTAGTGTTTAAGTAAGCTATGATCAAGGATCTGAGTTGTGGCGTCTTTGTGAATTGTTTGCTTGCTCCATTCAACGTGACGACTACCACTTAGTAGTAGATTGGAGATTCGGGAGTTGGAAGGTGAGGTTTCTTTTGCAAACGTATCGCACGGCTGATTTGAACAGCACTAGAGCGCCTGGCCTGAGCCCTCGTTGGCGGGTTATGATACATTAGTAAGAACTATGTCCTCGTCCGATTTACGAAGCCGGTTTTCACTCTTAGCCCATCTAGTTACCCGGATCCTTATAGCAGAAAATATATTCTAGCAATGCCGGTGTCTGACAATTCAGTCGAGTTCAATGGCAGGTCATCCGAGGCGCCTTTTCACAAAAAGGTGTCTCCGGATGCTCGTATGAAACATATGCTAGCTTGGCGTCTAACTTAGGACGATGTTCTCATTGGATCTATCTTGCATATTTCCGATATAAAAACAGGCCACAAGTTTCCATCACATAGGCGATATACGCTTTACACTATCTGCACATGGTCGTCTTCAACCATCCATCTTCATTTGTTCTGCGCAATATTTGCGACATAACTGGCCGTGTCTTCGAGCTCAAAGAGAGCCCATTACGCGAGGAAGCAAATATCGTTGTTATGAAATGGTTTGAAGGGTAGGATAACTTCTACTATATGCACATGTTTTTCTTGACGCTGATGTACAAATCCTCAGCTTTCAAGTCTACGACCAGGAAAAGGCATATAAGTTCCTCCACTTGGGAAATTCGATGTTTTTGCTGCTTTGGGATTCCCATGGGCCGACCTAGAACATCTTACGACGTGTCTAGCTTTTTTCCTTTGGGCATTTTCGGTTCGTACTAGCTACTAGACATCATCGCCATTGAACAGTAACAAATGATGAATAGACGGACGATCTGGATGAGGGGGAGTGTCAGTTCGACCCTGAGAAAGTCCAGCGTGGCCATGACATATCTTGTCGTATTCTAAACGACGACATGGCGCCACAGCCCGATCATCCTTATGCAGGAATGCTTTGGGAGTACGTAACAACAGGGCACCTAACTTTTCCAGTGCCCGAAGAAATTCCAGTGCGGCTCCAGTGCACCTCAGTGCGGACTCGATACGTTGATATTTCGAATATTCTTGATTTCTGCGGCTTGTATTAGCGTAAGAGTACGTCGTACGATGGACAGGCAGTGCAAATACATCGTTTGAACACCGGGAACATGTGAAGTTTGGTGTCGATAAGATTGAGCACAGCCACTGATGCACTGGAGTGACACTGGAGTGACACTCGACTGCACTGGAGTGACACTGGAGTGACACTCGACTGCACTGGAGTGCACTGGAGTGCACTGGAGGCCTTTTTTAATGCACTGGGACTGCACTGGAGTGACACTGGAATTAACTGGACTGCACTGGAGTACACTCGAGTGCATTTGAGTTAATACTGTTTTATTTTATGGTGAACATGATCGAGTTTCCAAAATTGGCGACAGCGACGATCTTGCTTGACATGTGAGACCCAGCGAGCTTGCTTTATACACGACCGCGATGATATTTGTGAGTTATAACATTCTTGAATGAGGCTCTACTGATTCTGGCTCAATAATCAGGCCTTCTTTCATTATATATATAATTATTTTGCTTCCGTGATTGGCACGGCGCTTAATCACACGCGTAACATTCACGACTTCAACCCCGCTGGGGTAGCTCCCGCCTTACCGGGTTTGC
>JABAJV010008632.1:0-33635 GCA_018854895.1 Tricholoma furcatifolium
CCTACCATCGAAGCTAGCTATGAAGATGTCGACAGTTCATTCGGTGACGTTGACGACAACTCACCTACCATCGAAGCCAGCGATGAAGATGTCGACGGTTTATTCAGTGATGTCAACGACAACTCACCTACCATCAATGAGGATGAACCAACTCATGGACCCACAGGCGAAACAACACATGAATCGCCTGAAAATTCCATTGATTTGTTTAGCGCATCCACTGATAACCTCGGTGAATCTGTCTTCAGCCGTTTCTTCAGTGATCCTATTGATGGCCCATCGAGTGGACCTGCTAGTGATCCGGTAATCGATGACCGATCCAACGTACTGGCTCAGAATTCTGACGTTAACCTCGAACCTGATATCTATCCACGATTGGTTGACGGTTTGTCCGACATTCTCATAACTGTTGATATAGTGAACCATCTATTCAGAACGGCGTTCATTGCAATTACTGAAAGCTGCCGAATCCAAGTGGACCACTTATGGAATTTCCTTTTGCATCGCTTTTTCAACGATGGAACTTCGAGTCCTCACAAAGATATTTCGTGAGCCTGTAATTTGGCCACTCATGCTCTAAACTGACATCGTACTTTGCAGGCCACGCATGATTATCAATTACTCTAAAAATCTTCGTTTTGAACAAGTCATGAATGGTGACATGAGAGGCGCTAGCGATCGCATCCTAGACCGCCATAAATATTGTGCAGACTCATTGAGAACGAGGGAAATGTCGCGAGATTGTCCAAACGTTATAAGACGCGGTCTCTTAATGATGGAGCTAAAGTATGTAGTTCAAGCCCTCTCCATGCTCGACCATCGTGATACCGCTGAGCTGGCGATACGCCAGCATGGGGTCTCGGAACCATCGCATGGATTTCTTAGTGGTGTCCTCGGCGTGTCCATTCCAATCTCAGGAGCATCAGAGGAACAAACTAGCTCTGTGTTCTTCCAAGACATGATGCGCTCAAGAGCACTGGTACGCGAAGCTTCGGAAGGTGCAATTTATTAGCTTTCTGAAAAATCCAACAATAACATATCCTTTATTCATCAGGCCGGTGGGACTATCTATGGTTTCCCACTGCTCTTCTCTGGCACAGCGAATCTGCCGAACCAAACGACACTGCGATGAACGAAATGAAGCTTCAATTAACCTCGGCCGTCGCGTTTTATTATGCTTTGGGCATCGGAAACCAGCCTGTGTGGGGGCTGGTCACACATGGAACTGAAGTCCAGGTACTATACGCCTGGAGGAGTGAAGTGGAGAATCGGGTATGTAGTTCGACGCCATTGTCATGCCGTCGTAGCCTGTTTAACTCGTATACCTGCAGTACACCTACGTTTTTGACAACAACTTGGCATGGTTCGATATTTGTGACCCCCTTAGCTGTTATCGATTCTGTGTTTTCTTATTGCGTCTTTCGGAGAAGAACAAGGAACTGAGAAAGAAGATTGAAGAGGGAGGCTACGTCGATCGGTTCTTCACCCAACTAGAGGACGATTCTTTGGATAATTGGACCGTGCAGTCTGTCCGCGACAAGTTTCGAGAGTTTCATGAGCCCCTTGGGCTGTAGAGGCGCGATGTACATATGTAATTACAATCGACGCTGCGACAATATTAATGTACTGGCATATGATATGGATTAATGTTGTAGAGTCCTTTAAACTGACATTGGGTGGTGGCTGAGACAGACTCGACATATTCATCGTAGGTTCGAAGAGAGCCTTTCAATGTGTTCATCCTCTCGAAAACTTTTCTTAGGGTTCAAGGATGCTACAATGGTTATCAAACCGTAATATTTTCACCTGTCTGCCGTGACTCGGAGGCTTCCCTGAGGTAGAGGAATTCTCCACGAGTCGATGTCGTGGTAACGCCGTTTCCAGCGTTTGACGTTGCAAGCCACGAAGCGTTAGCAGGCCCACAGATGTAGAGGGAGAAGGCAGCAGACATCATGATACGTGCAGGCGCGCTGGTTAGTGCGATGAATCTGGATCTCGTAATCATTGTACTGGAGAACTGGAGACAATAAGCAACAGCATTCATCTAGTACTTGTACCTTATTTACCAAGGTCACTGAGAATTGAATATCGTCCGAAGGGACATTTGATCTATTGTCCACGGCCCATTAACCACGACATCAGGCAACTCAGAGGTCGCACTGGATTGCATCGGAGCGTGAACGGGTCCAGCGTGATCGTCATCGGTCAAAAGCAAGAGCCCTGAACTCTGTCTGCCTCTGTCGATGGGCGCTACAGGATCCAAAGCCAATCGTTCAACTAGCAGACCACCACGTGCACCCGAATCCCCTAAAGTCCCACCAGTCTGCTCTGTATCCTCTCCAGGAAGTTGTACGACGGTATCAGCGACAGGAGATGCATGAAGAGGTGAATCCGTATCTCCAGGGATAGGTGGAATAGGATCCTGTGAAAGATTGCTTGAAAAGGACATGTACGATGTCGAAGTTGACCTCCGACGGGTAACGCGCTTCGAGCTTCCAACTTGGTCAAGCAATGGTACAGATTGTGGGCGTGTGGACGGTCCTGCGACGGGAGCCTCTGGCGTTTCTTCGGGCGAAGGAACTTTCGTCTTTGGTTGTTTTGACAGGTGCTGATACCATTTAGCAGGCGTTGGTGATCTAAACCATGAATTGTACGGATTCATCAGCCCCGGCGGCGCATTCGACGGAGGATCTGGGTGCCTTGGCGTCCTAGGTGTCATATACTGATGTGGATATTGGTGCGGGGTCCACCCAGGGTGCTGATTCTGCATGAACGGCGGAACAATATGATCCAGGTTGGAAATCGCACTGGGAGTAACAGTTCGATACGTATTGGGAGTGGCCAGTTGGCTTTCGGGGCGAGCGAAAGCTGACCATGGATAGTCCGGCGATACAGCAGGGAGAGGAATGTTTCTGCCGACAGGCCTAGAATCATTTCGCGTGGGGCTGAGCGTCCTCGATCGTCGCCTCCCAAAACCAGGGGTAGGGTGTCCTGGCCGTGCGTGTACGCCGTACTGGTCCCCAGGAATGACTGGTGGTGGAAGTGGTGGAACAGGCGGCGGTCCCCAGTTCCATCCCATCATAGGAGGGTAATAGCCGTCATAGATATTTGGCTGGAACATCGCTTCTGAATTAGGCGGAAATACCGGCGGAACTGGTACATTCGGAGGGTCGAACGGAGATGTTGGCCATGGAGCCTGCGGAGGTGTAACAGTAGGTGGAGCAGAAGCAGGCGGCGGAGAGTCCCTTGAAGTTTCCCCTCGATGATGGCTGATCGTGGCTGAACTCTCCAGAGACTCTTGCCGATATCTACGCGACCTCGAACGAGGGCGTCTCCTCTCAGCCACAGGAGTGCGAAATCTGCCACTTTCATCAATATAGCTGCTCTGAGAGGGTCTCCAATCCGTGGGGCTGGGCGAACGAGAGGAGCGCGTAGAGTTCGGAGTAACAGTAGCCTCGTCAGACTGCGGACGACTGCCAGAGTCCGCAGTGTCTCCAGTGTCTGCAGTATCAGTGGCGTCATTGAGTTCACCATCGGCCGATTGACGGTCATAGCGCACTCGCCCTTCGAGCGGGCTACGTGTCGAGTATATCGACGTCCTCCCGAGAATCCTCCTGGCCGATCGTTGATTATCTCCCGGCTGATCAAAAATGTCAATCCGGTGAAGACCTTCAGGAATGGGTCCAAAGCGTTCGGCCGTTATAATTGGCTGTCCGTCTACAGGGGTCACATCTATGAGATAGATTGCGAAGACTGGGGACTCGGGGAAGAGGTCGAGGTATTCGTGACAGAGTATGCAGAGTGTGGAACGAGGTTGGAAATATTTCCGATTCCATTTCTCTAGCAACTGGGCGACTGTGTCTTGGGGTCTAGGTGGTCCCGAGGGATCTGCCACGCTGAATGGGCCCAATGAAACACCATCCCAAGCATTAAATGCTTCCTAGTCAATCAAGTCAATGAAAAGTGCTTTCTCAATTCGTTCCAAGGCACTCACAGTAACGAATTTCTTCCATTTCGACACACTTAACTTGCGGTCCGTGAGGAAATCTGGCATCTCAGTGCTAAGTCGCGACTGGAACCTGAAGTCCAACATTTTTATCGGCTTGAACCATCTGCGTCGCGTGGAGTGCGAAGCCTTGGGATATTCTCCCGGAGCGGGACCATAACTAGCGAAGTAGGGGTTGACATAACTGTGCGCATGCCGACGTTTCGCCCTGACTACAAGGTCCAGTTCCCTTCTGAACTCTTCGTCCATCGATTCGCCATATCGGCGGAGCGTGTCCATGATGAGAAGAAGATAAAGGACCCCAAGGGCCAGAACAGCAGAAATAACAACGCGGATTGCGAGCTCGGCATGTCTTGATATGCTGTACGGAGTATTAGCTCCGTTGATCCCTGTACGCCAGACAAATGTCATGATGCAGGCGACATAGAGTATTATTGACCTGCAGGACGGATGAAGAAGTTATTTTGTGGATCGTATTGATTGCGATGGTTCGCTTACCACGCTAACCAGGTGGCAGGCAAAGCAAGCAAGACCCAGACGTTCCACCAAATCAATGTCTTTGACTTTTGAGCCATCTGAGGAGCCAAATTAATTAGATAACACACGAAGAGGCTTAGTGGAGAATACTGTGCCTTTGCCCATTCCACAGCCTTGTACGTTTTCCGCATGTTCGCGAATCGAATGGTGTACATACACCCGTATAACAAACTCATGAGGGCACATATAAGGGAGATCAAGGAGCAGTTGCGCGTAATAGGATCTGAGCCTGCTCCATCAATCTGCAAAAGAGTTAAAATAGCTCTGTATGGGGTCTCAATAAGTTGTTGCATTAAGTAAAGGCATTCCAGCAACTTACGAAAGCAACAAAACAGATACGATATTAAATGTCTTCCATTCTCTGAGCAGAGAATCGATGAAAGCTTCCCAGGTTACTTTCAAATTCGCGCCAGCAGGACTTGTGAACTGAAGTTCCTGCATCGGGACAGAGGCCATCCCTTGCAGCGCCATACTCTCGATTTCAGGCATCGTCATATCCGCTTCGTCGAAAATACGCGCAACTCGCGAGAAGTAGAACGACGGTAGCCCTAAAAGAAATAGTAGGTAGATGTTGCGTGGGAGGGTATTCGAAAAGAAGTTGAAGCTTTGATTGAGGAAATCGATGAAAAGAGCGAGAACCATTGTGCGGCGCCGCATGTGGGGATATATGATATAATCGTAGTCAGATGCGCCGTGCGGTGGGCGGGCTTCGTCATCGTCAATAACGGGGGGCGGAATCAAGGGTGTAATCACTGGGATAGCCTGACCGCGAAATGGGTCGACTGACGCGTAAACGGGAAATTCTGGTATGTCTGGTTTTAGCTCAGCGGGTGGCCACGCATGAGGCGGAATTATAGGCGGCTCGGGGCTCTTGTTGTAACGGTTATCGGGGAAATGACCTGTGAACGGAGGCGGAACAAGAGGCGGAATGAAAGGAAGCGGTGTAGCAGCCGCGTATCTTCCAGGCCGTGGTTGCTGATTATCCACGTGCGGCGAGAAGGATGAGGTCGATGGTATGTATGTATACCGCTGTCTGTGTCTTCCCCGCGGCTCCTTAGGCTCTATGATCGGCACCTTTGGCTGGTCGTTGTTACTATAATGGCGCCATCCATTGTCAGGCGGAATAGGTGGCAAAGGTCGCGAGTGACTTGGAAGATAACTCGAGGTCCCGTTATCGATGTCTTCGACCTCTTGGTTACGATTTGGGTTACCCCAGCTGATTGGCACCTGTGGCTGGTCGTTATTACTATAATGGCGCCATCCAAGGCTAGGCGGAAGAACTGGCAAAGGTGGCGGGTGGCTTGGAAGATTACTCGAGGCCTCGTTATCGATGCCTTCGACCTCTTGGTTATGGTCTGGGTGGCCCCAGCCCGCATAGTCCGCGTCGGCAGCGTCGGTAGAACCGACAGAGCTCATTGTGGGCGTTGATGAGGAACAAAGGGAAAAGGAAGCTAATAGACGCCATGCGAGCGCTTGGGTTTGAAGGACCCTTGATGCAGTGGCACTGTTGGGTTTGAAATTTGGATTCAACACCTGTCACACCTGACTGACACCGCCCCATAGAAACACATCTATTTTCCCATATGATATATTCCTCCTTGGCAAAATCTACATAGATTCTGATCTACTTATTGCACCGAGCGTGTTCCTGTAATCCATGCCTCATGTCTCCTCACAAGTTCAGCAACAATATCCTCCTCGATCTCCTTGACTTGATTCGGTGCAACATCGGTGGTTGTAGGTACCGGGATCCTCAACCACATTTCATCGAATGCCTCCGAGTACGAGGAACCCTCCAAGTCTGGTGTACGTACATGTGCGTAAGACGGGAGTGGCGCTTTTGGTGAGACGAAGACGACTTCATGCTTGCGCCGATGGAGGTCATTCCCAATGACCACTTGGTGGCCGTATCGCTCGAGCGCCGCGCGCGCTTTAGGTATCAAAAGGTGTTCGTCCGTTTCTAGCTATAAGCCATTCGTCAGTCGCACAGCAACGAATAACAATTAGGAGGTTACTTTGAAAGACACGACAAATCCTTCTCCTTTCGTCCAGTCAGATACCATAGGCTTCAGGATCTTGGGAACCTGATCCATCTCGATGTGCAGGCTGCCTTTGCCTGACTGGATTTTGTGTACAGACTAGAAGATACTAAGTCTTCGCAAGTGATCAATGTACAACCAAACTTCTACTCACCATCTTTTGCCTGGGAAGGAAAAAATCGCTGACAGCCGCAGCGAGGTAATACATAGACTTCTTCCCTAGCACAGAAATCTCCTGGCTCAGGGCGCGCAAGAGCCAAAGGTAATCGTTCACAGTGACGAAGGTCATACTATGCAGCGTCCCCGCAGCGTGGACCGACTTGTACAACGTCAGCACCTCCAACAGGTCCTGGCGCATATTACGAGTGACGCAAATCTCTGGTGGAGAGCTAGCTCCATCTTTCGACGACTCGATTTCCAAGAAGTCAAGGAACGGGTTAGTCGAATGTGAGTAATGCCGCGAGAAGGGCTGCAGGCTGAACTGCCGATGCATGAAGATCACAGCATATCCGGCTTGTAAGAAATATTCAGCAGAGGTAGCACCACGGGTTCCTACATGTCAAAGAAAGATCGGAATGAGAAAAGGGGTAAATCGCGAAAAGGGTATGCAAGCGCACCTGCACTAAAATTGTCAAGAAAGCGGACTCTACATGACGGAGTGAGCGTCAACCACCACCACTATGTCGAAGCGCGCTCACACGTTGAGCTCCAATGGCACTGTCGTCCCACCGCTCTGATAAGAAATTCAGTTTTCTGGAGCCATCATCATAATAAAAACCCACACACCGTCACTAAAACAACTTTCCTGCCTTCCTTCATCTGACGAGCAATGAAGTCCTTGGCTCCATTAATGTCGCGCTCGAGTGTCGGTGGTGGAGGCTGCGTTGCAAAGTACTCCTCTGCCGAGAAGGACGTAGGCAGCGTTGCCGTATCCATTGGTAGTATTATTAACTATAAGCCTTCCCAAAAAATACACGGCTCGATATTAAACACTTGCGTGTCTCGACTGCGTTGTCGACGAAAGGATTACCAAGACCGAGGTTAATCGGCCGATTGGAGAAGATAAGATGATTGTGGTGGCGTTACGGCAAACATTACATTTCGCGATGATGACAAAGTCGTCAACGCCATCTAATCATTGTCAAAGTTAACGTCGTGCAATCGTAAAAATGCAACAAAATATGCGAGGGTATCTATTACTTATGCTATCTGAATGATATACTCCGAAAATGTACACCCAATACACATTATTAGTTGGTCAGTTGCCCTCATCCAAGTCCGCATGCGTCGCAGCACTCGCTGCATCTTGTACAACTGTGTCAGAGTTACTGCCTCGACCCTCCTATTCGCGCCCAGAACATATCCTCCTTCAGCCGCGTGATCTCCTTCCACGTCCGCTCCTCCCAAGTCGCATCTCCGATATAAATGCTCTCGGGATCGTCGTTCCCCGACTTGCCCTTCTCGTCCACCTCGCCCTCTTTCTTCTCTGCCGTTTGGGCTTTAGCCACGGGAGAAAGCTCTTCAGTAGCTGGCTCTGGTTCCTTGTTGTCTTCGACAGCTACCCTCTCCGTGGTTGCAGAGGCTGCTTCTGACTTTGTCTCTGATTTATCGGTCTCGGCGCTTTCCTCGGTCTTCTCCTCCGCTTTCTCGCCTTCCGATTTCTCGACCTCAACCTTCTCCTCGGTCTTCTCCGATTTCTCCTCAACTTTCTCCACCTCCACAATCTCCTCCGACTTCTCCGACTTCTCTTCAACCTTTTCGTCCACCTTCTTCGCCTCTTCAACTGCTTTTTCTTCAGCCTTCTCCTCGACTTTTTCAGTCTCATCGTCGCCTTTAGCCACCTCAGCCTCTGCCTTATCAGCATCGACCACTTCCTTTACACCCGAATCCTTATCATCCACAGATTCAGGCGCATCAACGAAGACATCTTCCTCCACCGAAGAAATTACATTCGCGTTGCTCTCCTCAACCACAGCAAGTTTCTCATCCTTCTCATCCTCTTTTCCGCTCTCACTTCCCTTCCCCTCTGCAGCAGCGGCAGCAGCAGCAGACGTATCTGGAGAGGGCGCGACGGCAGGGGATGAAGACGAGGACGACGAGGGCTGCTCAGATTCAGAGCCATCTTTAGGCTGTTCCGCACCCTCAGGTTTAGATTCCACAGCGGCAGAGGTCTGCGAGGGCGTAGAAGAGGCATTGTCAGAGTCCGAACCCGGAGACGCGCGTGGAGCGCGTGCAGCCGCTCTCCTGGGTAGAGGTGGTGGTGCCGATGCTCCGGATGCAGGCGCTGTATGAGCCACGGGGGGTGTATGCGGCCTTGACTCGGGTAGAGGCACGCTCGCAGGGGTGAGTGGCCTGCGCGGGGGTCGCGGGGGGATTTTCGGGTCCTGGGGCACAGCGGCAGTGGCAGTTGCAGCGGCCGTCTGTGCAGGAGGTTCTGTAGATGCAGGCTTGGTAGCTGCTGACGACTCCACAGGAGGGCTTGGACGCCGCCCCTCACTCCGTTTCGGCAGAGGTGGTGGAGCCGTGGGGTGCTCGGTGGCAGAGGCGGCAGGTGCACCAGCGGCATTGTTGGATTTTGCAGGAGGAAGGGGCGGCGGGAGGCGCCTGCGATCGGGAGATTTAGCTTCGACAGGAGGTGGTGCAGTCGCAGTTGCAGCAGCCCTTTTGGCCTTATCCTTGTCCCCTTCACCCCAGCTCGTAGCGCGCTCGCCTAATGCGCTCGCCATGCCCCATATACCTCTGCGCCGGGGAGGTATCGGTGGTTTCTCGGAGGTAGGTGATGCAGCAGGGGTTGGCAAGACCGGAATCTCCTCTTCCCAGATCTTGTCGATGACGCCCGTGCGCACGAAGGACCAAAGGGTACACGTCGCACGAAGGCGTGCAAGACACCAATTGTTGGTGCACAGGGGATAGATGGTGGCGCTTTGGGGATTGGGGCTGTTGGTGTGGGATGAATGATCGCTTTGTGTTAATTGAGGTGAGGCAGAAGGTGAAACACCAAAGGCCGACGTTCTTGGTAGGGAGGGTATTGAGAGCGAGGAGGAAGTTGATGGTTGCGCTGCGACTCTGAAAATGTAAACCTGGGAAGGGGATGGTTGTTGAACTTGAAGGCTTTGGCGAGAGGGCGGTGTTGGAGGTGCGGAGGTCGTCGTTAGTACAGAAAAGCTGGTGGAAGGCTTCTTGAACAACGATGTGGACCATGATGATGAGCCAGAGGTTGAATGAGCGAGGGGCGGAGGTACTGGCGAATGATTGGCACTGGCGCCTAGCGTCGAAAATATTGACGTTCCGCAGAGTGCACAAGAGACATTGTTACCAGTGCTAGAACCAGATGTACTAATATCTTGCAGAAGCGTAGTAGAAGCCATGGGTTCTATTATGAGTTGCCCTGTATGGATAGCGGTGAGCACAGAGCGACGCGACAGCCAGTTCAATGATGGTGCAAGGTCAAGGCGGATGGTAGGCTCTCTGGAAAGCATGTTAATAAAAAGAAAGTGAAAACACCCTGATAAACTCACGAATCTTCCGACAGAAGTCTCGCCAAGAATGGCAGCGGCAGTAGTGTGGTCATCGCAGGCGGTTGTGGGGAAGAGGGATGCACGGAACGAAGGTGAGCCACAAAAAGCAGAAATTCTCGGTAGGGTGAATGACAGCCCATGAGACGTAACGACTGGACTGAGTCGTTGCTAGAACGCCTTCCCAATCCACTAATGCCCACGGCGGCCATGGACGCTTCGGCCATCCTCTCGGCCTCTTCCTTATCGGCCTGGAATGTCTGCATCTGTTGTTGCATGACTGCAACTGCCTCCTCGGCGCCTTTCAGCGCACGTTCCGCGACATCAACCTTTTGCTCGCTCCTATGCTGTGCGAGACGTGCCTCCGCTACCATCGTGTTCGCCTGTGCAAAAAGAGTAGCACTGAGATCGTCCAAATCCTTCTCTATATCCTGGCGTGCGCTTTCAGCCTGTCCACGCTGGGCTGCCTCCTCCGTAGCCTTCTCCATGAGACGAGTGAGCTCGGCCGTAACATGAGCTTTTTCAACCAATAATCCAGTGTTAAGAGCAGCGAGATGCTCGCTGCGTTCTAGCTCCAGCTGAGAAATTTTGAGAGACGAGGAACGGTTGTTCGCAGAAGCAACGTGCAAGTCATCCTCCAAGTCGGAGACTCTATCGTATGATTTGACGAGTTTGTTGTTTAACTCGTTGACTTGAGAGAAAAGATCTTGCACCTGTGTGCGCAAGGAGTCTATGACCATTTGCTGCGCGTCTGGATCCGAGTCGACAGGTGCATGTTTCTGATGTGTCGCATCGCCGTTCGTCGTACCATTGATATGTGGTGTATCAGTGGCTTTTTTTACTTCTGCCTGCTCATCGATGGGCCCGTTCTGTTTGGGTTCCTCCTGAATTTCTGGGGGCGCGTCGGTCATGGAAATTTTGTCCGCCTGAGAATGGCAGTTACTTGAAAGGAGGCTGCGATGATGTGGAGTCTTGCACTCTAGGATGGTTATGTAAGTAATCGTCACCACTTCAATCCCGATTTCCGACTATCTCCGGTTTGGACAAAAGTCTCTCTAGCTCTGAAAAATTATACGCTAAATGATCATTGAAAGAGAATATAAGTCCTTTATTATATTATACTCCACCGGGTAAAGACTCCGTGTCGATTTTTTCTTTGAGTCCGTTGCCGGTATCTAAAGTTGAGATAAGGGGTATGATTGCCGATCACATCTTATCACCACACTATCCACATAGATACTCTCGCCGCTCTGCCACCTTCGTAACAAAACCCTTTGAAAAACCAACTAGGACTCTCGACACACAGGAAACACATCTTTCTCCGTATAACTGGATATCTGTGCTTGGTATAATAAGCCAAGCTAGTGAGCTGCAATCTGAATCTTATGCACTTCAAGTTCTCGGAGTTCATTTTCGACTCCTTCCGTGAATGTGACTTAGTAAGGTCTCTTCTATATAATCACCTTGAGGCCCACTGTGTTTTTTATCACCTGCAGGTAACCTTCTGGCGTTTAAACAGGGCACCAGGATTTCAGGGTCCATACAATATGTGCACCGGTCCCGGTCACTGACGATTTTCGTGCCTGCCTCTCAAATCTATCTTTCCCCGATCTCTCTAGTTCTCGATTTATTTATCAAGTCATATCGATATCAACCGACACTCCGGACAAACCGCTTTAGTGGTGCATGTGGCTTATAGCTTTGAAAATTTGTCCGCACACTCTGCCATTCGATGGGTTCAAATGACAAATGCTCAGCGATACTACTGATACTGCTCAGGTTTCTTCTGCGCTGGGGTGACTATACATGATACTTACCATTTTCCTGCCTCCTTCAGATTCCGGAAGTAATTTTGTGATCCGTCGTCAGGAGATCTATGAAGTGTGGCTGAGCCATTGTATGTCAGATGAGTGGCCGCTGTGGCCTGCCTCGTGCAATCTCACAATGTTCCCCCATTTGACGGTCAATCAGAGGGTTTCCCCATTTCACACTCCATCGGAGGACTTCCAAATTCCCCATTTCACAGTCTACTGGGGAAGCCGTCATTAACCCGTTTGTCATCGTCATTGGAGACCATTTTTCCGAGTTACGGTACGCTTTGTGTTAGTCAAAATCAGGTCAAAAGGTGAGTGAAGTCGGCGACACATGACGATTGTTAATGTACTAACGACTTAATCTTTAATCTTTGGATTTTCCGCCCCACGTTAAATCGTCCATAACTTCTGCTTCTGACTTTCCTTTACAAAAAAAAAATCCGTCTCGGAGCCACTTGGTGAATACGGCTTCTTCATGGTTAACCAATGCTATTGATTTGCCAACTGAGTGCGTAACAGACATTGTGTTGAAGACATTGTCCTCAGAATTGATCAATGATGATCAAGATCTGATGGAATTTATTCACATTTTTGAACTTTCCGCCTTGTCACAAACGGCCTCAGGGCTCCTCATTTTGACTCCCAAGCGAACACGACGTGATTATAGCGAAGGAGTACATTCTTACGGAAACGCTATAGGGCAAGTTACAATGGATTCAAATAGCGGGATGGCAAAAGGAAGGTTTCCTCAGCTTCGCCCCCCGCCCCTCCACCCATAGTCCGCATCCTCCCCCGCCCTTGGCCATCGCTGCATGATTGATATGCCTGCTTTTCGCAATCTGGAGACTTCCAGGTCCTCTGGAAGAATTTATAACACGGTTGCTATCGCGCATAATGGTATGTTGCTTTTGTATTTCGCTTGCTCAAGTCCTTGTTCTTCAAAGGTCTAATGCTTCGCTATTACAGAGCACGGATGGGATGTCTCTCCGCCTGCAGAAACGTTACTCAACATCCCTTCTTACACCGACATGGCTTTCTCTCCACACTCCACCGCGACATCGCCATCCGCCGACTCTGTCGATTCTGACTTTGAGGACTCTGTACCCCGCATCAATAAGAGGAAGGCAAAAGTCAACGCCACCCACGCGTCTGACACCAGCCACATCCCTCGTCCCAAAAATGCCTTCATCTTATTCCGCTCCTCCTTCTACCAGCAGCTCGGTGGCAGCAACCAGAATCAGATCAGCGTCGACGCCGGGAAAGCCTGGAAGGCTCTATCCGCAAAGCAGAAAGAGCCATTCCAAGCTCTGGCGGAGAAGGAGAAACATGAACACCGGATGAAGCACCCTCATTACACCTACGCCCCTAGCCTCAAGTCTGGCAATGCGAAGCGCAAGAATGCTGCCTCCAAGAAGAAACAGACACAACCGTCCCAGAAGGCGGCTCTCATAGCTCGGCCCACGCGACGTCGTGATGTTCGCTCTTCCTCTTATGTTAAGGTCGATACTACCGCTCTCAACGTGCCCACTGCGCCCCCCTTACCAATCGCCGAGTCCTTCCAACCTTCCAACTTCGCGAAGAACGATCCATTTACTTTCCCGCCCGACTGGACATTCTGCAATGCGTTTGTTCCTACCTCTGAGATACCTCCCTTGGAGCTATCTCCCGAGAAGTTGAAAATGGTATGCCTATCTATCTAATATATTGATTTTAGAGTGCATGTGCTAATTTACTACCTAGGAAAAGGTCCAAGACGAACATATCTGTCCGTTAGCAAAGCCCGCCTCACCTGCAAGGCCTCCTGTTTTTGGCGTCAGCAATGAGCCATTCTGTAGCAATCCTTCAGTTGCTCATACCGAAGGACACTTGGACTCCTCGCCCCTCCCGAACGCGGATTACGACTGTAGTGTTCCACTAGAGCAGCTCACTCCCCAATTTTCGCAAAATTGCACCAATTCCCCTCTATCTAATCTCGAGACCTGGTGGACGAATGATGCAACACTCTCAGGCTCACTGGATATTTCATATGGTGGTTATGAGATGCCAGCTGAATTTGCCGGAGATCTATGCTACAATCCTGGGATAGACGGATGGCATAGCGATCAGACATTATTCCCTCCGCTCATCGCCGCGGCGGCACCAATTCAGCGTTCATACTACGACTTCTGCGAGATGGACCAGTATGTTGAATACGGTGATTGCGCTGCGTAGATGTCCTTACTCAGATACAGCTTCCCGATTCAAAATGTTCTATAGCTACATGCTTTAAATTTATGACATCTCTTATGATTTACCTTTCACATTTATTATTGACGTCCACGGTCTCATCTTACCTATGTACTCGCTTGTATTTCATAACAACCTCATATCGTATATTTTAATATTCATTTTCAAATTTTCCAATATGAGTTTTGAGCATGCAAGGTCGACTCTGAACAAATTCAACACCTCACCAAGGATATCCTGGAGTGCAGATTTAGGACTGGGATGTATGTAGGCCATGAGGATTTCGCTGTTTGAGGACGGGTTATTGCAGCCTGAGTGAGAAAGGCGCCTGCGGGCCGAAATTCCTCCTTAACGCTGTGTCACCACCTGATCGTCGCTACTGGGGCAGTTGAACAGATTGTGGGACAGGACACAGCTTTGTTGCTCGAATTCCCGAACTCTACCCATCTCTTTGCTATGCCACTCAATACCTCGGGTTCGCAGCATCGCTAAACTTCTGCAAGAGAACAATCATTTTTAGCCAACCCCCGCATGGTGTTATGACTGGGACCACAGAATCAGACAGTTTCATTCCGACTGATGAAGAGTTAGGGCTCGTTGGACAAATATACGAACGGGCTGGTTGTTTGCGTCCTGGATATATATCAGGAGAAACTGTAGTGGAGATCTTTACAAATTCCATCGACCTCTCACCGACCATTCTTAGTACGATATGGGACCTCGCGGACGAATCAAAGTCGGGATATCTGTCAGAAACGGGTTTGGCGGTTGCACTTCGTCTCGTTGGTTGGGCTCAGAGTGGCAAGGAAGTGAGCGTTGATCTGGTCAACAAACGTGAGTCCTGCCCATATTTTCAATAAAATTCAAGCTCATAGTTGCAGATGGTCCATTACCCCGAATAAATGGAGTCAATGTACCAAGTATTGAACCACAGGACTATCCTTTGTTTACTGAGGAGGAAAGGGACGCGTCTTTGAAACTTTTCGAGGAGTGTAGCCCTGTATATGGTCTTCTCGAAGGTACGGATTTCGGTACAAAACTTCTGTTTCCTAACTATCTTCGTTCCTTTCCTAGGTGAAAAAGCTCGAGATGTTTTCTTGACGTTTGATTTAAGTCCCAAGGATCTCTGGAAGATCTGGTGTGTCTCTTTATTGGGATCCATTGTCCAACGATATCTGAATATTTTTACAGGGAAATCTCGGACACGCGTAAAAGAGGTGCTCTCGACAGATATGATTTTGCATTGGCGATATATCTCATACAGGGTGTACAAACGGGCCGCTTGACTTCAATACCGCCGACAACGCCTCCCCAAATTTATGAACAAATACGTGCTATGTCGGCGCCAGCATCTCCGAGGATTTCCTCTGCCCCCACGTCTCCGCAGTTACTTGGCTCTTCTGTGAGACCAAAAAGACCTACACGGCCTCCACCATCTCCCATAGTCACGACCGCAGACCCCATTGCGGTCCAACTTGCCCGATCACCGACCTATGCTGCGAATGGCCAAATCTGGAACGTCAATTCAGATGCTAAAGTAACTGCTGAGGAACAGTTCCAATTGTTGGATTCGTCGAAAGCTGGCTACATCGGGTGGGATGTCGCCACAGAGTTTATGCTGAAATTTGAATTATCTTCTGAGGACGTGGCGCTCATCTGGTACGTTAGTCTTATGGCCTCCCAATGCATTAAACTGACGACTTCTATAGGGACCTAGCAGATTTGGATCACAACCAACGTTTGAACCGAGATGAATTCGTTGTCGCCATGCATTTGATTGAGCAGCGACTTAATGGTGTCGAACTGCCCCATATTTTACCCCCGACTTTGATACCCCCGTCGTTCCGAAATCGATCGCCCAATACCCCGTTACAGCGGTCTGCCACCGCTTCCCCTATTCTATCGCCGAAGTCCCGCTCGCAAACCAGAGCTCGTAATGTCACCACTAGTGAATTATCTCCACCATTGCCGCGCAAGCCAAGCCTGCTCCATCGTCATTCTGTTGCTTTCCCGAAAGGTATGCCATGCTTCTAATTAACCAACGAGGACTACTGGAGGTGCTGACACGGACGTGTAGATAAGGCATTACCCCCTGAACCAACATCATATCATTTGAATGGTCGCCATTCCATCGCAATCCCATCTAGTGCGTGGCAACTTGGGCAAATTCAAACATTGCACTAACAACACCAGTCACAGAGATTCACCCTCCATCTCCACCAGCAGCAACGGTTGAGCTCCTGCAGCCAACTGTTTCTTTCGAAGAATATGAAGCCCTGGAACGACAAAACAAGCGTCTTTCAGCGAAGGTGGATCGGCTGTCAACACAAATCACTGCTCTACAGGACCCTTTCACGGAACGTGGCCATGTTCCCCTGGAAAAGTACCGATCAGTTGAGGAGGAGAATCTTCGTCTCTCGGCCAACATCAAGGAGATCACCTCTCAGCTCGACGCCCTGCGCGACCTCGAGGCAAAGAATGACGCTCTCTCATTGCAGATTAGTGGGTTGCTTGCGAAGATCCAGGAGACAGAGCAAATGACGTCGGATCTTCTGCAATCCAACGAGGCTGTCTCTCTTGACAAACAAGAGCTGCAAACTCGGAACGCTGAACTTGAGAACCGCCTCCTGGAAGTGGACTCAAAGCTTCGACCGCAGCTGGAGGACACAACGAGGCGATTGGATAACGCTGTTCAAGAGAACAGAGATCTCAGTGAGCGACTTCGTCAGAATCGGGAGGCAGCAGAAGCAGAGTCGCGCCGTAATGTGATGGAGATGGAGGACATGAAGAAACATATGCAGGCGCTGGAGGAGGACAATAAGGACCTGCGAAAACGCGCGGACGATCTTCAGCGAACTATCAGCAAGGCGTCATCGACTTCTGGATCGTCCACGAATGCTCAGGAGATGGAGATTTTGATGGGAGATGTGACGCGGGAGAACGAGGACCTCAAGCGGCGGTTACGCGATATGGAGAGCTCAACCGCGAATCTTCTGCTCTCGTCGAATGGACATGCAGAGCACGATAAACTACGGCTTGCAAACCAACGGCTAACCTCCCAAATTGAGGACCTCGAGCAGCTAATTGCACAGCTCCAGAGCTCAAGTGAGGAGCATGAACTTCAACGAGTACTGAAGGACGTGACGATGGAGAATGATCAGTTGAAAGGAAGCTTGAGAGAGATTGGGTTGGAGGTTACGCGCTTGCAGCAGAGTGCGCGGCAGATTGAGCCGCTGCAGACGGAGCTCGAGCAGCTTAAGGCCGAGATTCGTCGTCTTCATGCGGAGAATTTACATATACAAACGCGTAGGGAGGACGCCTCAGCTCCACCGCCGGCATATGATGACGATCCCTTCCACTGATTGCGGTTCAGAGGGTGTCACGACTCACCTACCGTCCAGTCTCGATGATCTCCGGAACTTCTCACGTTAACTTTTTTTCGTGGACTTACTTATCACTATCCAAGGCTGTATAATTTATGCATGGGGTATCTATTCATCATATCAAGCGTTTCTGGGTAGAGGACTTGTATCGTTGGAGGTTAAGATCTTAAGAGGCTGTCATCAGAAGGATTTTGATCAATACAACTCGATTCTTGAAAGTTCATGAACCTCAGGCCGAGACCACGAGCAGATAGCAGGGGCACGAGCTGGTTGCGTGTTACAATTGAAAGAGCGAGAAAGCTGATCAAAGATGTACAAGTAAATAGTAAAGAACGTAAATAAGGGCTATGTCACAAATTGTCCAAAAGTTGCAAGTTATTATAGGGGGTATGTCAGTTCATAGTACAATTATCTGTACGTGTAGGTAGTTTTTGGTGTCGGGACCGAGGGTCACGGGTGTCGTAGAAAGTACAAGATGCAGGAATGTTGATGTTTTTGATGATGAGTGGTTTAATGTCGATGAGAGGATGAATGAGCGAAAGTGAGAATGAGAAAAGTCCAAGTGCAAAGTGCCGAATGATGGTGATGAAGAGCCTTGAAGGAGGCAGGCGGCAGGCGGCGGGCGGAGCTTAGTAAATTAACCGGCTCCAGTGGGGTCGATAGAAGAACAATGGCAATCCGTCCAAGGCAATTAATAAGTTCGGGCGTTAATAGTCATTAGGCCTGGGATGCTCTTGATTTTGTCGAGGGCAACTGGTTTGTGAGGGTCGGGCATGCATGATTGGGCGCAACATGCGATGTAGGAAATCTTTCAGAGGGACAGGGTCAGTATGCCTTAATTGTCAGGCGGAATGCGAAGAGCTCACTTACTTGGATGCGGAATGTGTTCGAAGAGGGGTTTTTAGGACAACAGATGGTATATTTCCATCTGAAATAGGGGTATTTGGTTAGACCGTCCATAGCCGACAAACGCCGAGAACGAACTTACTGTTCATCAACAAGGGCATTGAGCCCTGCGTTACAGATATGCTCGAGAAGACTCTTGCGTGTCGTTCTCAAAAGGAACTGCATATCGACTGCATCGCTGCAGATGTAGGTTTCCTTCAACTCGTACGGCCCCGTCTTCTCGAATGTATTGAGGGTGACGGTAGGATGTGTTTGTGGTTCTCCAGAAGACGATTCGATGTGGTGTGCCTTTGACTTGGGAGATCCTTGTCGCATCTTTGCAAGGATATTGGTGACACCAAAAGACATTGATTTCGTCGGTGTCTTTGGCGAGCTCAGAGGTGATGGAGGAGGAGAGTCGGAAGGAGGAGAGGAAGAGCGACCGCGAGAGGGGATAGGCATCAAGGGAGTCGTAGAGGATGGACGGCTTGGCAAGGAGAGAGAGGACAAATGAGATGGATCGTTTTTATAGTCCATCATTTATAGAATTATAATTAGCTATCAGGGAACGTGTTCTTAGCGGAGTTTTCTTCAGTTTGTTACATCAGTCCAGCGCTACTCGGAGTCATCCGCTTGCCGGCTCCCATGTATTTCCTTTGCCATTCGAGTCATGGATTCTGAAAGAACATGGACACAAAAGTTCTCAATGAAATCTACGTGAACGACGTCATGGGATTATTGGAAACTACATGCCGCCGCAGCATGGTTTGCGCAGTCTCTAGATCGAGGGATTGGTCTAACTATCCCCATATGCAAACAGCTCCTGACTTGAAGGCTGAAGCCCACGACTCTTAAACACAATAACTTCTCTCCACCTGCCACGGAAATGACTTTACCGATGTATCTCCCGGGACAAAATACCGACAAGAATTTGTCGGTCGCTGTCTTACCAGAATGGAACGCAGAACGCAGACCCGAAAGGCCTGAAAACGTCGAGTGGCGCCCTGTGGCTTGAAGCGCGAAAGCATATCAAGTTATTTTCGAGGATGGAACTAAAAAAATGATTGTGAATCTTTCGGACGCAGCCTATCTTGGCGAGTCGAGCGCCTGTGCCTTAGACTCCGGAGATGAATATACTTTAACTTTAGTACATGGCACGAGGATGCCACAAAGCGATTGGTCCTCCACAACGTTTCAGAACCACACAGACGATGGCGAGTCTAAGCCTCATGGACATGACGAGGAGTGTGTGTGGGGATTTTCGCATACGGCAGTGGGCGCCAAAAATTCAAATACATATCACCAGACGTGTTTGAGGCCGAGGGTCGCGTGGTGACGCAGAACTCGCGCGTTTCCGCAGTCCATTTTCAGAAACATGAGTTACATGACTGTCGCACGTCAGATACCTGCCATGCATGAATGTCGGTGGAGAAATTTGACCGAACAGTATAAGAAGGAATCAAGATGGTTGTATAAAGACTTGTCTTGGTTCCAGGATACATCAAACACGTCCGACTGACAGGTCTACAACTCGGCCTTCCCTTCAACTACCCAGCTCCTCGGTATCTTCGGCGCCTCTTCTGGCTGAGAAGCAATAAAGCCCGGTGGGGCCAGGGGCGTTGGCTTTTCGTGAATGCTAAACGATGCTATGTGGTGTGGGCCACTCATAATCGGTAGCGAATTTTATACAGAAAGCCCTGGTTTATCCTTGGAGCGTTCCATGGCTATATTGATATAGATTGTTATTTTCCTCTGCAGTATTATCAAGCCGGACATAATGCTTACGATTGTAGTGCAAGAGCTTTTCTATAAGGTCCACATGGGTCAAGACCATACGCCTGCAGCAATACCTTTTTAGTTGGAGTTCATCGAGTGCATCACTGGGGAAAAGAGTCAGCCTAGGCTCCGACTTTCACTAGGGATCCGATACACACCCTTCGCTGATGTCTTTCGCCAAAAGCTCGAGATACGCATTCCACTTGTCCCCGATTACTTTCCCACACGAGAAGCAGCGAACAGGGATAATCTGAAAATCAGGAATCAAATTTCTTCTTTACTGAGCTGGGCTGTGGTGCCCTAGAGAATGTCAAGCATACCATGATGGAATTACAGGTTCACTTGTGTTCAACGTCCTTGAGGACAGGTGAAAGTTGAGAGTTGAGGTGCATTACATCAGCTGCTTCCGAGATATACAATGCCATACAATGGACTTGGCCGTGATCGACTGTTCTTGAACGTTTGAACCCGTGAACGCACATTGTCTGCTCAAAGCACCTTCCACCGCCGTCCACTCTCATAAATATCTTGGGTCACTGAACTGAAGTTTGCGAGAAAACGTTTTGATCTTCCTCATGTCCACTTCACGGCCGACTTTTGGAAGCAAATGAAGGGTTAAACGTTAAACAGTGGAGACATACTTTGAACACATACTCGACTGGGTAGCGCACGCGATCTGACACTAGGCCCTCAAATTTGACGCTGACGCACCTTCGGGATCCTCGTGTACGATAGTTCCTCCTCCAACCAAAAGGGGTCCCGGTCCAATCGAGAATACTATGGACTTTTTCGCGTCATTGGCTTGATCATAGCCTTTGAGGGTCTCGTCACTCTCGTGGCGCTAGAGAGTGATGGCGGTGTGTACTTCATAATGCCTATCACAAAGGTATCTTTGAACGGTGTTAACAGGCAAATGGCGGCCCTTTGTGTCGACTGACTATCAACCCTGGATATGTTCTCAATGTCGTTTCCGCTCTCAAGGCTGCTTGTTTGTGAGCTGATTAATCAAAGCTTTGAAATGGTCTTATAACACAACTGTTGATGTGATTACCACCTGAATAGTGAGGCTACTGCTATACTTCTGCGATACCTCGACTCTTGAGCTCAATGCAGTGCAAGGTTCTACTAACTCATGGAGACTCACTGAAGTTCTGGAAGACGTTATTGTCTGGGTCCGAAGCTCCAAAAACGGCCTCCATATTCTATCAGTCGAGTCCATGGTCGACTTCAGGCTATATATTGCCAGAGTTTTGGTGTCTAGAAAGGAATTCGTCTTCGCACCCCAGGCTCCACAGACAGCACAACGAGGCACCGGTGTTATACTGCTCCGAGCATATAAAAACGGCTAGCATGGGATTAACTGGAGCTGTGGCATTTAGTATTAAAGTTCATTCAACGTGATCGTGACTCGTGAGTCTTAAATACGAATCCAACTTGTGCGTATCTTTGATAGAAGACCTTGCGATATTTCATACCAGACCACGCTATAAATTGGGTCGCTAATTGTTGTCTGAAATGTCGTTTACCCTGGGTACATCGGTATGTGGAAACGTGAACACTTCCGTTCTGCCTGCTAACTAGATCTTCCGAGTCTGTAAGAAATCAATTGAACATCGTAGCAGATCTCAAAGCCTCGTTCAGATTCAGGTGGACAATACAGTACATGAAGGAGCCTTATGAGGAAACACCTGTGATGTTTTCTTCCCAGCAGCCTCTAACACATTCTGTCATCGACATGATGCATGAATCCTTCATCAGACAGCGAACAAGTCCTCAAGGCCATTTGACCATTCCGCCGTGGAAGCCTCTAGATGCTAGAACAATTACCGAGGCAATAGCATGGATTTGAATCAACTCCGTGCGTTGACCAATCGATTTCAAACTCTCTGATGTTAGGTTTATTCATCTCTAATGTTAGTTCTATTCATCGGCTTGAAGTTGAGCGACTTGCGTAACAGATAACAAGATCTGATAGCGACTTACTATGGGATGGGACTTCCCTTTGGGACGGAGACCTCCGAATTACGACCAGTGGGGTATCTTCTATAATTAGAGGAAGACCGCTGTTAGAAAACACCTGTGGCGCCTTCTTCTTAGGCCTTCTCTTTTCCGTGAGCATCTTCGGACTAACGCTCTTTGGAAAGAGACAAGGACAATGGTGCTGCGCATTGTCACAGCTGCAGTGATTTCTACGACTCAATTCAAACCTAGTGACTAATCATACACAGTAGGACCCCAGGTTTTGACGCATATAAAAGAAAGCATTCCTCTGCTCGACACATCAACGCCAGCATCCCTCTCATAACCTCGGCATCCTCATTACTCATCATCATCTAATGTCCAATTCACCACAAGTCATAGCTTCTCCCCTCGTCGGTTTGACGAGTACTCCTGGCACGAACTTCGACGACAATGCGACAAGTGAGCACAGTTGCCTGGGTTTCTAATCCATCTCACGATTCGTCCACATCTGTAGCTCTCCCCATTCTGAGTATCTCCCAACTTCAGTTTTTGTGGACTGGAGGGGGATTTGACATCCCTTATCTCTCCGGCCTTCAAATCACCTATGTCATTGAGGGCGGGACCTTGGACGTCACGCATGGCACCGGCAAACTAGGCCCCCAAAATCCATTGGTGATTGGAGGTAAGTTGTCCAGCAATTTATCAAGCCAGATCTTGTCTAATGATCGAATTGGAACAGATAATCAGTTCGTTGTTGGCCTTGTTGGCAACGTCAATGGTAAATCTATCAGTGATGGCCCCCTTCGCACCCTCGGGATCCTCGTGTACGATAATTATGGCAGCTTGACTGTCTATAATTCCGTTCCTCCTCTATACAAAGGAGGTCCTGGTCCAGAGGAGAATGTCGTCGGCTTCTCCTTCCTTGGCTTGATCACAGACTTTTACGGTATCGTTGCGCTGGAGAGTGAAGGCGGTGTGTACTTCTAACGCTTTTCAGAAAAACGTTGTTGAAAAATATTAACAGGTCAATTGTTGGCCCTTGGTGTCTACTATCAGCCTGGATATGTTCCTGGCATTGACGTCCCCACTCTCACTGCCAGGAAGGCTGCCTGATTGTGAGCTGATTCATGAATATTTTGGAGGGGTAGGAAGTGTGTATATGTACTAGTAGTAGGCTATGATTTTTCTCTTGCCATTGTTCTGTTCCCAGAATTTGAAGAATATTGTTTTGAATTGTGCCGCAACTACTACGCCCCATCAGTCTACGCTAATTAAGTGTCACGTGTCACGTGTCACCTTCACAGCTTGCTCCCATCCAACAAAGGTCGTTCCTCGCTGTCCACTCGCTACCCTACAGTAACTCGAGGCTATGTTGGCTTTGTTCTACTATTCCTACGACAAAATAACCACCCGAATTCTTCGCGTTCGACTCGGACAGGCCTCATGTTCTCATACGTCTCCCTGGTCGGTAGGAGCATACTCATCGCTGTACGGACTCTTATCTCGGGTGCACATACGTATATCCAAGGATGGTGGCCGACATAATTCATAGAAAGGTGAAGCCGTGGGGCTCTGCTATGTCGTGGACTGCGTCCTCGCGCTTATAGCTCTCAAATGCGCTCCCCCGACGCGTTCTCGAACTAGAATATCAAGAAAGATGTAGATCTAGACTTGCACTTCTCCGAAGCCATCTCCCAAGCATTTATGTTATCAAACTCCGAACGCTTTCCACAGATTCTCGTAAGTACATAACTTATTCAAATATTGGTTATGTTTATATTTTAACTATAGACCCTAGGTATAAATCGCGCCTCACCGGGTTTCTACCAGTCCTCGTCCCTATCCCTACATCCTCCCCATTCCCCTCCACCCTCGACTTCTCCAGCTCAACCTACACCCGCGTCTGGTCTTCCATTGTTCATCCCATCAGAAACGTCTTCTCAGGAATTCGGGATCGATGCGCTTGCCGGGGTTCCATGTGGTATGGGACTTACCATACGCAGTTTAGGACGCCAAATTCAAAGCATATAAAAGAGAGCATTCATCTGCTCTACATCTCAACATCCTCTCTCACAACCTCAGCATTCTCATTTGCGCATCGTCATCCAATGTCTGATTCCTCACTCGTAACTTCACCGCTCGTTGGTGAGGCAGGTTCTCCTGGCAATACCTTCGACGACAATACGAAATGTGAGCAGACTAGCCTGACTTTCTGATCCATCTCACGGTTCGTCTACGCCTAGTCCCCAACCTTCTGAAAATCTCCAAAATTCAGTTTTTGTGGCCTGAATCGGAATTTGCATTCCCTGTCATTACTGGCCTTCGAATCACCTATGTCGTTATGGACGGCATCTATCAGGGTAAACCCGTCACGACCACCGTCGACGTTGAGCATGGCAGCGGTGTCCCAGGTCCTCAAGAACCATTGGAGCTTAGAGGTAAGGTGTCAAACAGCTTAGCAGAGTAGATCTTGTTTCATGATTGAGTTGGGACAGATAATCAGTTCGCTGTTGGCATCTTCGGCATCATTGAGGGCGAAAATAAATCTATCACTGCCGGTGCCATTCGTAGCCTTGGAATCCTCGTATACGATACCTCTGACGGCGTGTCTACTTATAACTCCGTTCCTCCTAAACATAAAGGTGGTCCTGGTCCTTCCGTCGAACTCGCAAGTTTTGCCTTCCTTGGCTTGATCAGAGCCTTTGGGGGCATTGTTTCCTCGGATAGTAATGGTGCGTAATTCATAATTCCTCCACGAAAATATCCTTGAATAGTGCCAATAGGCTCATTGGAGGCGCTCTGCGTCTACTACAAGCCAGGAGATGTCCCTGGCATCGCTGCGTAATTGAGGACTGATACGTGGGTACTTTGGAGGGGTTTGAAGTGTGTATATGTACAGGTAGGTTGAGTACAAGTAGGCTGCGATTTTTCAAGTAGGCTGTTTCCGGTGTCATTGTTTCTATGCTGTCTTTTCTCCCAAGAATCTGACGAATAGCTGTTTTGTTGTGCCGCAAAGCTCTTAAACGTGCTCTCAGAATATGGATATTAGCGCTGCGCTGTCAGAGTGGCTTGATTAATCACTTAAGCTAAGAATTCATCTAAAGTGTTAAAATATGTCATGGCCAACTCGGCGCTCGCGCGTACGAAAAAATTGGAAGACACTACTTCAGACTTCAGACATGACCGTTCCCGGTTTATCTTATCTTATCTTACTTGAGCGCTTCAAGTTGAACGTTGAGGGGCCATTCAAGATAACTTTCAAAGTTGCTCTGCTCATCATGGCGCTGAAGAACTCCGTACACATGGTAGCCCTCATGTTCACAGAACTGATTGCTACCTTTTGAAGTTACCGTTCAAGAGAGGCGTCAGAGCATCGTTCATCTCAAAAACGTCTTCTGCCTAGATTCACAGTCCTCCGATGCGCTGTTGATGCACTTGCCAGGGACCCAGGCGGTGTAGGGAACTTGGATTTGCTAATGGGGGAAACTTGTACTGAGCGACGTGCTGAAGTGAGGGGTAGCCGACAACGTTGCTTGGGGGAGGAGAGTGTAAAAAAGTATGTGATGAGAATGTGAGGCGGGAAGGGCGTGGACCATCGTATACGGTACGTACTATGTGTCTTGTGTGTGTGATGTGGGTCACTGACTGGGGGACTTGTGGTGTTAGCTGCCAGGACTCTGTACCCGCGGGTATGATGTAAGAGTGTCTACGAGAGAGGGCGAGACGCATTATGTGGAGGTTATGGGCGTCCTCACGGAGAGAATGATCATGAGCGGGCCCGGGCGTTAGCTTACAGCGACTCAAACTGTAAGTATACCTGCCCACTGCCGTGAATTCAATCCAATGTACATGTCCTGCATATCTCAGAGTCCTTCGTCCTTGGTGACACCAGCGAAATGGTATCGTAAGCCGAGTCTTCGAGTTGACCCACCAGTGCGGCTTCGGTGGATGGAGCGCGTCAAAGAAAAACCATGATTGATATGATAATGTGAGCCTCCAACTTGAAACTTCAAAGGCCTTCCAAACTCTGCCAGTTAATTTGTATCACGGGGTTCTCGCGCAAGAGTCGACAACACCTCGCCGTCTTCCCTGCACGCCAAGGGCACAGGTAATTCCGAAAAAAGAAACAAAAGAAAAATATACTTGCAGAGGTGCGATCGAATGCCAAAAGCATATATCACCCATCCGTCAATTCAAAATCAGGTCCCGTTTTGTATGGGTATCATTATGCATTAAGCACTTTACCGCTTCTGCCGTTCCATGGACCATAATTCAAATCCTCTTTTTCTTACTCCTGCTCCACCTCGTCTATCAGAACCATGCGATCTTGGGTAGTAATTATAGAACATCGCGTCGTCGTCCGTCGAGCCTGGTTGCCACACCCCTGACAGTCGCAGTGGCGCTGGTGGAGAAGTCTGTATACAAGTTTCTGCTGCTCATACAATGAATTTTGATCTTATCTTGAAATCGACCAAGATTAGATAAGAGACCCTGGGACTGAGACACGCGGCTCCTGCTTCCAGCCCGTAACGTTCTCATTGGCGAAGTTCCGTTCGGTGCTTTACAGCCGTGTGCACCGGTGCTCAAAACGAACCAAATCTCATCAAGTATGTATTAAACCTCAAAATCCACACTGTTGTTAACTCTGAAAACCTGTTTTCAGAACTCATTAACTCGAAGTGTCTTCACGCGATGACGCTCAGTGATACGTCTAGGGTATCATGTCAATTCTTAAAATTTTATTCGTTATAAACGGTTACGGCTGAGAAAATATAACTATCAGCACTTCGGCCGGCCTGTTACGGTCAGCCTTTAGCAATTTGCCAGGCGCCTGTATCGTGTTTATGATGAGCACACATGCTTCGCCCAAGGACACACTGGCTAACATAGCTTATCAGACGTCACGAGCAACTGATGTTCTGGCACAGGACGAGGCCTCTTTGTGTGCGTCGCTCATAGGCCTCATATGATGGTTCAACGCCTACATTACTACAACAATGATTGCGCGCGATTTTTTGCACTGTTCCCCGCATCTGACCGCAAAACCCACATTTTCAAATCATAGATGTACAATCTGCTTGTATAAAAAGGATCCTGAGCGCATCCGTTGACCCCCGGAAAGCTGGTCTTTCCCTACCCTACATCATTTCAACTAGAGCCTGAGCTCTCTATCGAAATATGCGCTTGATCTCCACCTTCACAACATTTGGGCTCCTTTCTTTTGCTACGTTGTCAACATATGCCCTTCCCACTGGGCGTAGAGCATCCAACAACCACGGTACAACAAAGTAAGCCGGCGCTCAGCCGTCTTTCTCCCTTCCTCGTTTCCATGTTGACTCAGATTGCATTCCCTTAGTTGCAACTTGAACGGTGTACTCCACGAACATAATGTCGAAAGCGGCTCGGAATGTGTTCGCATGGGTGGTGTCGTATTCCGTCCCCTAGGCACAGATGTCTGCCTTGATGTCAAGCGAGCCAAGGACACCGCAGGTCATGGGAGCTGTTGGATACCTGCGCCGGGGATACCTGTTAATGTTCATACAAGGCCCGCCTCCGGGGCATCGTCTGCCATTGCATCCTCATTTCCTCGAGAGATTGGCCCCTCGGCACAACTATTCCCTCGTGTTCAGAAAGATGAGGCACATCCTCAGACGGGTACGGCTAAGCCTGCGTCCACTATTCGCGAGGGCCAAGTCTCTCAAACCACCGCTGATCAACGCCTCGGACTACCTGCACCAATGGGACCTCGTACTCCTCGGAGGCAGAGGCAGCCGACCAATGGACAGTCTCATCCACCTCTTGGGGGTTCTCAGACTGCACAGGCCTCTGGATCAAACTTAGCCTCTCCTCCACGAGTCCAGACAGCTGAACCACAACCCAATTCCCACCTTACTAATGGCGCCCAGAATACTCAGGATCCACACCGCGAGATACAAATTACAGACTTGGATCAGCTTCTTAGGCGCCCTGATCCACCCAATGGCCCTCGTGCTCGTTCTAGGCCGAATCACACGCCCCTAGGAGGCTCCCAAACGGTTACCCCGCAATCGCATGGCCCAGACATAGCCACTTCTCATGAGCGTCCTCAAGCTCAAGCAGTTGAGCCACAGGCCAATGAACCAGGCTCAGCTTCACATCAACAACCTCCTCAAGGTGGTTCACAAGCCACGGTTGTAAACTGGAACCAGGTTGGGAAGTACCCTACTGTACACCCCTCTGGTCCTCGTCTTCTGACACGGCCTCAGCCGCTTCATGAAGGTTCCCAACTGGCGTCGCAGTCCCATGAATCAGACTCAACCTCTCCTCACGAACATTCTCAACAGCCAGAGTCCCATGCATCAGATTCAGATCTTCAAGCACAATCACCGTCCAATGAATTAAACGTGTCATCTCATCTTCACGAAAACACTCAAGCCCATGCAGCTGCACCAGAGTGGGCCATTGTTGCGAGCAGTTCCCAGGGTGTAGAAGTCGAGTCGCCGCATTCCCAGTCACCAGTGCAGAACACAGCACACAAGCGTCCTGCTGGTATTCGTCCTTTGCCGCCTCAACCTCGGCCGAAGTCCCCACCCCCACCATATTCCGAATCAGATCCAGCCAATGACCGGAACCGTCAAGGGGCATCACACTCATCGCAATAACAGGCGTTAGTCACCCAGTTTACTTATCTGAAGTACAAGATCGGTGTGAATAGATATGGCAAACACATCTCTGGGACCTACGGAAATCTAATTCAGGGGGTTAATGTGGAACATGATAATACAAACACACATTTGACATCCTGGAGTCCCCCTGTATATCTTGAGAGCTGCGTCTACAGCCTTATAAAGACGTTGAACTTTCACTGGCGTATTGTAAACTTCTTAGGCATCTAAGTTCATGGATGCCTTCGAACGGACTGCCCCGTTACGCGACCCTGAGACTGATTTGACGAGTTTATTCAATGATAGCATTGAAACTGAATACGTAGCGTGGGCGTTATCACGGACAACATGAAAACTAGATTGGTCAAATGTCAACATTGGTACCTACATTGTAAGCAGGAATTACACAGGTGTATGAGACGAGCTCTCGTCCCCTTTCCCCCAGTGCATCGTCATAGTGTTCACCTTTCCACCACGACGTTTCCCCAACTTGTGTCACCGCAATAATATCGCCTTTCTTGAAATTTAACTTGCTTGCAGTGTCTGCCGTGAAATCAAACAGAGCTTTCACTAATATTGTTTATATAAATGAGTCAAATATGGAGAATAGTAGTTGCTTACCGTAGAACAACTTGGGACGAAGGGGTTCTCCTGCAGCATTCTGAACCATAGAGACGTGGGTCCTGGGGAAAAAGTGGCGTCCTTCTTGCCTGCGTGCCGCGTCAACAAGATCCCCTCTCCATCGGACATCATCTCCTGCACTTGTGACGGCAATGATATCTCCTTTTTTGAAACTTAAATGGTCCCTTGAGGTAGCGGTGTACTCCTGACGTGCCTTCACTATGGTTTTGGGAAATAAAAGATAATTTAGTGTATTTCAGAGCACGCAATAAAGATTGATCGTAATTACCGTAGAACAGAATCTTGGGCGATCCGTTGGAGTATTGAGGAGGGGATACTACTACAGACTCAGCTTGGCCACGAGGTTGCCAGTCGAGTTCAGATGGTATTAGGATAGTTTGTGGGACGCGATTGAATGTCGCCTGACGCAGAGCAGGGATCTGGAGGGGTTTCGCTGGGGGCTCTTCAGTGTTGGGTGCATTCAAGTTGTGTGGGGTGAACGTTGGCGGGTCTGGGATATTATTACCCGTGCCACATATGTCAACGAAAGCCTTAAGGTCCTCTTCCGGTTCCAACTGATCTAGGCTGATACGAATACGGTCCCAAGACTAGAATAGGATCTAGGTCAAGTCTGAAATTTGAACAGATAAGAGCAATAGCTTACATCACAGTCCCCAACACCCGCCGTTGAGAAATCGTTTGCGTTATCCCAGAGCATATGCTTCATCACAAGTAATCGCCTTTCCTCTAATCCTTCACATCTATCGCAGAAATTCTTCCATAATACCTCCCATTCGGAGACGCAGTTACGAAGACGTTCGGTGCAGTGTCCGAGTTCCTTCTGGCTTGCTTCTGCAGTGTCGCGTGCTTGACACAGTAGCAATCGAGTCTGTTCTTGTTTTTGCTCTTCAGTATTTTGCGTCTGGCCTATGAGAGAAAAGACCCGTGTACAGTCGGCCTCATACTTTTCCCTCGCTATCAGTACTTCTCTCTCCATTTCTCCCTTCTCCTTCAACTTTTTCTCAACTTCCCTCTGCAGCCCGAGCTGCAGTTCGACATATTTTGCTTGCAACAAAGGCACAAGGAAATTACACCGATTAAATATCCAAAAAGACAGATGGCTGTGATACGCAGCCTGCTTCTCCGTTTCTCTACGAAGTGCCTCTAATACATCTCGAAGAGCACTAATGAACATCCGTTTAGTCCAATGCATATCCTTCCACAGTCGAGAGATGCTCCTTACCCGGTCTCGTTTCGACCAAGAGTACTTGAACTCGAGAGCGTAGCAAGGCGTGCAGCGTAATTGGCTTCTATAAGTGATCTACCCACTGACCAGTCACAAGCAGCCCGACAATTTACTCAGCGTGCTAGACACACCTTTCATTGAAGAATTTCTGAAGCTCCTTGATCGTAGTTTGCGCGAGTTCCATTCGTCCAAATAAAGTCTTTGGCCCACGGTTTCCTGAGCCCCAAAAAGAATTGCAGAAGTCTCTACTATTCGTCGGATTGGAACCAACGGGAATAGGCTTTTTCAGCCCGTCCTCAGTTACTGTGGACATAAGGAACCGTCACGGTGGCTAAGATAGATTTGGTGGGCCTGGGTAAATTTGCGGTGGGATTTGTGAAGGTAGGTAGACGTTGACTGTTCTTAATGTACTTTTGTGCTTCCGAAGAACCCCGGGGGATCATGTGCTCTTGTTTGTAGGCTATGTCGACGTAGGTCCCTTGGATGCGTGTCATGGACATGCACGGCATTCGGATTGATGGGCTATCGAGCCAGAAGTCTTGAATTTGAAGATCTCAAATTCAGTATCCCAAATATTTCAAGGAGTCGGAGATGAACCTCTCGATGAAGCCTTCATCGTCAAGTGCTCAAGTGCTCAAGTATGGCAAATACTTGAACTTGGAAATTTTGCTGTGAACGCATGAGATAAGTTTTCAATGGGTGATTAGATCAAGATTAGATTTCGTGACAATTTGAGGGGGGCGAGTGCTAAAACTGGATTTGCATGGAACTCAAGTGTCAACATTAGTGCCTACATTGTAGGCAGGAATGACACAGGTGTATGAGACGAACTCTCGCCCCTTCTCCCTCAGTGCTTCGTCATAGTGTTCACCTTTCCACCATGGTGCTTCTCCAGCCTCTTTCACCGCAATAATATCGCCCTTCTTAAAGCTCAACTGGCCTTCCATGCTTGCGGTGAGGTCAAACAATGCTTTGGCTGGTCGGAGTTGTTGTATATGGGTAAATTATGGAGAACTAGCAGTTGCTTACCATAGAACAACTTGGGGCGAAGGGGTTCTCCAGCAGCATTCTGGACCATAGAGACGTGAGTCCTTGGGAAGAAGTGGCGTCCTTCTTGCCTGCGTGCCTGATCAACAAGATCATCTCTCCACCGGATACCGTCTCCTGCAGCTGTGACGGCAATGACATCGCCTTTTTTGAAACTCAAATGGTCGCTTGTTGTAGCTGTGTATTCCTGTCGTGCCTTCACTGTTATTTTTCACAAAATAAAGGTAATTTAATGCGCATGCAATAAAAATGAATCACAATTACCATAGAACAAAATCTTTGGCGGTCCGCTGGAGTATTCAGGAGGGGATACTACCGACTCTGCTTGTCTGTGAGGTTGCGACTCTGGTGCAGGTGGTATTAAGACAGCTTGAGAGACGCGATTGAAAGTTGCCTGACGCGGTGCAAGGATCCGGGGGCCATAGACCGGGGCTTCTTCGGTATTTGAAGCTTTGGGGGTGTTCAAGTCATGAAGGGTGAACATTGGCAGGTCTGGGATATCATTGCCCGTCCCGCATATATCAATGAAAGCCTTGAGGTCCCCTTCCGGTTCCAATTGCTCTAGGCTTACACGAATACGCTCCCAAGACTAAGATAGGATTTTGATGAAGGATGGAACTTGAACAGAAAATAATAGGAGCTTACTTCACAGTCGCTCATACCAGCCAAGGTGAAATCGTTGGCATTATCCCAGATCATCCGCTTTAGCACATCTAATCGCGCTTCCTCTAAGTCTTCACATCTATCGCAGAAGTTCTTCCATAATGCCTCCCATTCGGAAAGGAAGTTCTGAAGACGTTCTGTGCAGTGTGTGAGCTCCTTCTGGCTTGCTTCCGCAGTGTCGCGTGCTTGACACAGCACTGCAAATCGAACATGTTTTTGCTCCTCCTCGATACTCTGAGTCTGACCTATGAGAGAAAAGACCTGTGCGCAGTCGGCCTCGTACTTTTCCCTCGCTATAATTACGTCTCTCTCCATGGCACCCCTCTCCCTCAACTTCTTCTCAACTTCTCCCTGCAGCCCAAGCTGCAGTTCGACCGATTTCTCCTGCAGCAAAGGGACCAGGAACTCACAACGAGTAAATATCCAAAGAGACAGACGACTGTGATGCGCAGCCTGCTTCTCCGTTTCTCTACGAAGTCCCTCTAATGCGTCTCGAAGAGCACTAATGAACATCCGTTGAGTCAACGGACATCCGTCCACAGTTGAAAGATGATCCTTACCCAGTCTCGTTTCGACCAAGAGTACTTGAACTCGAGAGCGTAGCAAGGCGTGCAGCGTAATTAGCTTCTATAAGTGATCTAACCAACCAGTCACGAGCAGGTGGACAATTTCGCAGCTTTCCAGACACACCTCTCATCGAAGAATTTCTGAAGCTCCTTGATCGTCTTTTGCGCAAGTTCCATCCGTCCAAATAAAGTCTTTGACCCTCGGTTTCCTGGGCCCCAGAAAGAATTGCAAAAGTCTTTACTGTTCGTTGGATTGGAACCAACGGGAATAGGCCTTTTTGGCTCGGCTTCCATTGCCGTGGGCATAATGTCAGGTTGATGGTTTGAACCGTTGATCTTTGGCTGTGTGAAAAGATTTGGTGGTGAAGTTTTCGCAACAGCGGGCGGAATGTGTGACAGTAGATAGGAGTTAGCAGCTCTTAATGTACCGCTGAGGCCTCCGAAGAACGCCGGGTGATCATGTGTTGTTTGTAGGCTGTGTTTTCACTGTCGATGTAGATCCATTGTATGCGTGGATATGCGCGATAGGCATGAGTGGCTTTTGATGTTGGGTTATATGACCACAAATGTTCGTAGTTGAATTTTAAGCTCTAAAATTCTGAGATCCAGGTATTACAAGTAGAGAAGTGGCCAAGGACGCAAATAAGGAAGAAGGAGCTTGAACTCTTGCAAACTTGATGTTGACAAGGCATAAGGCATGATGCA
>JABAJV010008633.1:0-29666 GCA_018854895.1 Tricholoma furcatifolium
CTCAAGTCCGCGCGATCTTCGAACTGCCGCATCAATTTGGCTTTCATCTGCACCCACTTGCATACATCGAGTGGTTCACTCCTCTGGGACGACCCCATCCTATCACTGGCATGTACACAATCACACGATCGACTCGCTATCAACGTCGTAATGCAGCTGTAGTGTCTGTCACACGAATAGTTCGGGGTTGTCATCTAATCGGGAAGTCCGCAGCGACCATCGATCGTGGATGGACAACAAACAATGTCCTGGAGAAAGCTTCTCATTTCCTAGTGAATCATTACTTAGATGTCGATATATTCTCTGTGATCAAATGACAATGCATTGTTTTGAATTGCAGTGTTGAGTCTTGGTAATGATCTCAAGGCCAACGTCTATTGAGGATCTGATAGCGGAAAATGGTATCTACCAATGGCTATCAACCCTAGATGCACTGCTATCACAGCGCTCAAAGCTATGGATACATTCCATTCATGCTATCGCGGCAAATTTTTGGTCTCTCGGTGTATTGACTGAACCGGTAATCTTTCATTCAAGTGTCTTTTTCCTGATGCGAATGCGCTCGATAAATGCCCATTACGATCGGGTGGGTTTCCCAAGGGTTTCCTCTATGTCCATTTCTACGTATACTCTAAGATGTATACGATGTATACCTACCTACTTATGTATGTGTTTTAAATTTTTCAAATTCTCGATCGCACGTTTTCGGTTTTGTTGCGATCAATATGCACGGCTATCATATCATATCCAATTCACGAAAAATATTTTTGGTGGCAAATCTACGCGCCCAAAAAGTGGTTCGTGTTGCCTCTTTCTTCTCCCAGCTATATACTCTCCCACTTCCACACTCTTTTTTTCACGTCACTCCTTTCCAAGGCCTTTGGACGACATCCAAATGTCGCCACCTCCAGAAATAGACTGCCATGAACAAGTCCCCGTCGTCGTTCCCAATTTTTCTATGAAGGAGCTCCTCGATGTCATTCCGTACGTTTTTTGAAATAATTCTCCATTCTGCTTTGCTGCTGCTGCGGGTCTCTTACTAATTATTCTCTCGTAGTGCTCACTGCTTCGAACGATCGGCTGTTAAATCACTGGCGTATACGTGGGTACCTTCTAGCAGGCTTTTTATCATAAAGAATAAACCAAATGCGTTTCTGTAGTGCCTGGGACTTCTTCGTCATAGGGTGCATCTACAAAGCGACAGTGTACCTCGAGTCCTGCATCCAATTTTTGCCTTACCCTGCGCTGCACGGCTTCATATGGGTGGCACTCTGGGCCTTCTATAGCTTCTGGGTCGGCCTCTTCGGCATGGGATTGTGGGTCGTCGCTCATGAGTGTGGCCATCAAGCCTTCTCAACTTCGAAGAGCCTCAATAACGCTGTTGGTTGGGTTCTGCACTCTGGGTGCGTAGGCTAAGCCTAACACAAATGAATGCGAGAGTACTAACAGCCTTTCTTGTGACATACAGGTTGGGTGTCCCATATCATTCTTGGAGAATTAGCCATGCGAAGCATCACGCCTCGACATGCCATATGACCCAGGACCAGGTTTTTGTACCCTGGACTCGGAAAGAGATGGGCGCGCCAGAGTTTGACACCACCGGTGAGGACCTGTTGGGTTCATCCGTCTCCAAGGCAATAAAAAAGGAGCTCTGGGAAGCTCTCGGTGACTCGCCCCTCGGTGCGAGCTGGCAATGCGTAATTTATCTGGTCCGTGTCGCTTTCTTGTCTTAAAGCCCGATTGACTGATTTCGTGCAGCTCGGAGGACTTCCGCTATACCTTTTGTATAATACCGCTGGTCAACCTAGATACCCTAAAGGCACTAATCGTAAGATATCTTCTTGACATCTGATAAGACGAGGACTCATCGATGACCTTAAATTTTTCCAGACTTTAAACCCTCTTCTATTATTTTCTCGCCCCACCAAAGGGGACAAATCCTCTGGTCTGATTTTGGCATTTTCCTTTGGCTAGCAGCCATTGTCGCAGGGTGCTTCCACTGGTCCTTCCCCGTCGTTTTCCGTGTTTACCTTGTCCCGTACCTTTGGTATGTCGGTTCCTTGAGCCATGATGACTGGAGTACCCTTGCTGATACTGCTGATAGGGTGAACCACTGGCTCGTACTTATCACTTTCCTTCAACACACTGATCCTCTCGTTCCCCACTATCGTGCCGAAGCTTTCAACTTCCAGCGCGGTGCACTTTCGACTTTGGACCGTAGCCTCCTTGGTGACCTTGGCCCTATTATGGGCTGGATCGCGGCGCATGCTACAAATGGAATCTCAGAAACACATGTGCTCCACCATCTGACTAGCAAGATTCCTCATTACCATGCGTACGTACCTGCAGCGCTTTCTGTCTGGCAATCTTGTGTTGATGGGTTTACTTGTCGATAGATGGGAAGCGGCCGCAGCTCTGCGCAAGAAATTGGAAGGTGCAGGAATATATCGACAGGGTGCGCCTGGAGGGTGGATGGAGGTGTATCGTGTGTTGAGAGAATGCAAGGTTAGTGACAGTATCAAACGATTTCAAACAGGCGAGCTAACTGCCGGTCTCCATAGTTTGTCGAGGACGAAGGCTCCGTGGTATTTTATAAAAATGCCTACGGTGTTGCTGCTGCGCGTCCAGTGTTCCACGATGCGGGTGATGAGCACGATTCGGGTGTCGAGCTAAGCAACTGAGGCTTCCTCAAAGGGAAGGAGAGGATACGCAAAGTCTAGCGGGCGCGTTAATTTTAGACATCGTGGCCGCGTTGCCGCATCTATATGGATATTCTGCTTTCATGCTTTAATACAGTCCTCGATTCGCCAGTTTTGAGTGTTTTGGAAGAGCCAGACGCGTTTGGACTTACCCCAGGGGCATCCTATATCAAATAGCAGAGGAGCGTCGCAATCACCTTCCCACGAAATTCCACTGGTGGAAGCGATTCGTCAGAAACCACCAGCAGGATTTCGAACGGTAGGAGATTATATCTCAACCAGTAGCTAATGAGCAAACGTCATTTCCATCCATTTTCTCATCCGTTCACAGTTCTCGTCGACACTTTTCGTATACAGGAGCCAACTTATACAAGACCTGAGCTTGGCACCTTGCACAAGATACTCTTCATCTAACCTTTTGACCACCTGTATCATTCCATGAGCACAATCTCCATTAATGTATAATTCAAGCGTCGTACCTCGGAATAATATTCACGTAAACTGTTGATTTGCTCCTTCCTATCGAGCCAAACCGTCCAGTTAGGCTCGGCGAAACGAGGATCCAAACGTCCGTCATAAGAGAGCCAAGGGGGGTAACTGGCGGCAAGAAAAGCGGGCGTGATTGAATGATACTCCCAATCAACAATACCAGAGACTCGACCGTATTCATCTACAAGGATGTTCTGGTCGTTGAGGTCATCGTGAGAGAAAACACCTCGCAGGAGACTGCGCGCATTTTCTTTCGACTGTAAGTCACGTAGTAGAAGAGCATGATTGTGAGCGCTCAGTTCGCCAAGGCAATCACTGGGATCGCCTCCACCTATAGAGTGTGACCGCCTTTTCTTCTCGATGAAGAAATCGATGTATTCGCAGACGTCGTCAAATACCTTGGAAGCCTCGAGCTTATTCACGTCGATACAGAGCGAACGACAACACCTGCATCAGGTTCAGTCGACTCAATCTACCGAAAGCCAGGAGCCGAAGTGTTGTGGAACTTGGACTTGAATATGTTGACGGCAAACTCGGCGTGAATGTATCAAGTGCTCCTATGTTCGGAATCGTGGTTTTCAATAGAAGGCTCATAATCGGTAATGTCATTACACACCCTGTTCGCAAGGCCGTACTGGTTCAATAACACTGTCCCGGGAAGCTTCTCGGTGACAAAGAATAAATCCGACCCCGAGAACGAAAGTTCATCGTCGTCAAGAGGGAGTTCATACAAAACTCGAGGAATCCTCATATCGGTAAAATTTCTAGAAGGTGGCCAGGGATTCTATGCGCAACTGTCTAGCACTCCGCCTAGCTCTGTCTGGGTCGGCCGTGAACAACGTTTTCCGTGCAATGATGCGTTGACCATAATCAAAGGCAGCTTCGAGGGTCTGTGTATAGAATCAGCCTCCCTACTCTTGACCGCGATGATGCTGTTTTACGAACCAAGTTATCGGATGCTGCACGAATGATTGTTGACTCGGATGTTGGTGTTTTCTTGAGGTCACAAGAAATACCCTGTAACAAGTGCAGACTGTGGCCCATTACTGGTATCAACGGACGAGGGAGCAGCGGGAATGTAATGGAGTACACCCAGATGGTCGTAGAACGGTAGGTCCGGTAGACTCATCCAGTAGTTGCGGTGAAGCGGCGATCCAGAACGATTGGGGAAAAGACAACATTACCGTGCCATTTTATCCGAATATTGTGGAATGCGAAATTGGTCACAACTGTCTAACAACTTGGAAGAGATTAGATTATTTAGTCTCGTACCCCAGCTGTTTCTATAAAAGGCGATTGACTCGTGAGAACAATGTTAATGAACTTCTTGATGGCCTCGTCACTTCATTGTCCATTGTAATGACCTTGTAGCTTTTCTGCTATTGTTAAGCCTGTATGAGCCTAAAAACTGCAGGCGCACGATGCAGGCACAACGCCGTCCGCGAGGCGCATTCAAACCCAGCTGAACCAACGAAAGGTGCGAACTTGAGCCATTTTGGTAGTACAATTGTGGGCGTCGAATTACATATGGCTTTTTTAGGAATGCAAACTATGTTCAACCAGTGACTCAACGAACGCCGGGACCTCGTATTAAACCGACAAGAACTTCACGCCGATGCTTATGCGCGAAAAGGAGCTTAGAGGCTTATCATGGACACAATCCAGATATGCAGGTTGACTGGTAATAGTAGCTGACTTTGATATTTTCAATTTTTCACCCTATATCATAGCTGAATCCAAGAGAATTGAGTCCGAGAGAGTCGTTGCTTGATTCGCAGGCTTATAATTTACAAAAGGTGTCTACCGGGCTACCTTACGCGTCTCCATCCAAAATTTACAATGAGGGCCCTACGAGATGAGATCTACCTCAAGTAAGTGAGTTTCTTCTGGTGGTGCGACGAAAATGGACTGTACTGACCGTCGACATGGCAGGCATCAAGCCTTGTACTCTTTGCAAAATCAAAAGCTTCATCAGTTCTCCATGGCACATTTCACAGAAGTCAATATTCACCGTGATCAATAAACAACAATTCACTAGTAGAGCTTGATACCGTCATCGACTGCTATGATGTCAGCCATGCCAAAGTACTCGATGGTTTCGCAGATAATTACCGGTGACTGCTTTGACGCCTCGGTCGTAGAGCTTGATGCCATCGTCGACTATTGCTTGTTGAGTACATAATCTCCCAATGCACGGTGGAACCTTACCGGTGACTTCCTTGACGTCGCGCTCATATAGTTTGATACCATCGTCAACTGTGAGGGATCGTGAGTCAAGCGATATTCTCCCACGAAAAAATGCGCAATATACCGGTCACTGCATGGACGCCACGCTCGTAAAGCTTAATGCCATCGTCGACTGGGCCGAAGGGTGAGTTGTCGTAGCGGCTGCCTCACCAGAGAGCTTACCCGTGACAGCCTTTACCCCACGCTCATAGAGCTTGATGCCATCGTCGACTAGACATGCCATTGTGAGTCCTACTTGCGTTTCATGTTGGAATTCTATGTTATTAGCTCACCAGTCACTGCCTTGACTCCACGCTCATAGAGTTTGATTCCGTCATCGACTTCGGTTTCTGTCAATGGTTGCTCACGGGGCTTGCCGTGGGACTTACCAGTTGCGACTTCGACTCCCCGCTCATAGAGTTTAATGCCGTCGTCCACTAAAAAAAAGTGAGCCGGTTATTGGTATGTTGCGAGAAAGCTTAAGACTTGCCGGTAGCGACTGATACATCACGGTCGTAAAGCTTGATGCCGTCGTCCACTGAAAGAAGTGAGTCAGTTATTGGTGTATAGCGGAAAAGCTCAAGACTTGCCGGTAGCGACTGATACATCACGGTCGTAAAGCTTAATGCCATCGTCCACTGAAAGAAGTGAGTCGATTATTCGTGTATAACGGAAACGCTCAAAACTTACCCGTAGCGACTGATACATCACGGTCGTAAAGCTTGATGCCGTCGTCCACTGAAAGAAGTGTGTCAGTTATTGGTACATAACGGAAAAGCTGAAAACTTGCCCGTAGCGACTGATACATCGCGTTCGTAAAGCTTGATGCCGTCATCGACTGAGAATTGTTAGAAGCTTCGCCGCATGGAACTGTGAAGGGATTGTTACCTGTCACGGCTTTCACACCCCGTTCGTACAACTTGATACCGTCGTCGACTGTTTGTGGGTCAATGTTGTGAGTATTTGCTTCTACTAGAGATGGCCGGCATTTCATTTACCGGTTGCAACTGTAACATCTCGGTCATAGAGCTTGATGCCGTCGTCCACTTGTTTGCATGAGTACCAGTGAACTTTACAAGAGGCTAACTGAAAATGCGTACCCGTTACTGCCTTAACACCACGCTCGTACAGCTTAATGCCGTCATCGACTGATTAGACAAGTTAAGTGGATCTTTGATCGAGGGAGGAGGTTTCTTAATTAAACCTACCCGTTACAGCCTTTACTCCGCGTTCGTACAACTTAATTCCATCATCGACTGATAAGATGGTAAGCAATTTTGCCTCATTGCCCGATTCAATAGGATTTACCTGTCACGGCTTTAACCCCGCGTTCGTATAGCTTGATGCCATCATCAACTGCAGAGTTTGTAAGTTGAGTTATCTTTGTACACATGCTAATTCACTGAAACTCACCCGTTACAGCCTTGACTCCGCGCTCATAGAGTTTAATCCCATCGTCAACTACAGACGTCCTTATCAGCGCACGAATTGTCGTTGTTTCAGTAAACATACCAGTTGCAACCTCGACGCCACGCTCATAAAGCTTAATGCCATCATCGACTTGGGTTCAAGTTAGTCGCCTATCTTTCTCAATGGTGAATACAATGTTGCTGACCTGTTACTGCTTTAACACCGCGTTCGTAAAGCTTGATACCGTCATCAACTGAGGGTATATTAGCGATCTTTCTTTGATTTTCGTAAGACATTTCTCACCAGTTACCGCCTTGACGCCTCGCTCGTAAAGCTTGATACCATCGTCGACTGTGGAAGACACTGTGAGTAGATCGTCTTTCTGTTACAGATGCTTGTATTCACCTGTTACTTCCTTGACCACTGGAACAGCAAGGGCAAGGCTGACGAAAAAGGCAAGAGTAACAAAAGATCTCATTCTGGTGCAGGTTGTGACTGTTGTGGAGCGGTGAGGAATAAGACGATGTCTTGGTCCTTTTCCGTTCTGCGTCCTGCACTTTATACTACTCCTAATCCGTCAAATCACTGGATATGGGGTAATACTTCATCCTCCGCACTTGGCGGTGTCCTAGGTGTCAAGAGGACCTTGACTTCTTCTCCTTTCATTTTCCGCTATGAGTGATACGCGAATTGCGGTACAATGGTGTGACCCACCTATTTTAACCTGCTGACTTCAGTTAAACAAAGGCGAGGCAAGGGCAAGGAGTTTGTTGTGTTACGTCTGCTGTCCAACTGTCATGTAGTATTCCTTTCAAAGATGTACAGGAGGTGCGATGCGCTCTAAATCCATCTTATCTTGTCATGGAAGCTACCGCCTGCCCTTGATAGCCATTCAAGATACTTTAAGCGTTTGTCCGAACTTGAAGCCTGTCAGTGAATGACAAGTTACTCGTCCCTTGAGCGGACTCATCATACCTGACTTGCGACCTTTGTTCTTCGTTCTATAAGACTCTCATACGGTTGTTTTTCTCCTTTCAAGGTTACTTGATGCCTGTGAAATCTTCTTCCCTTTACGAACCGCTTCTCGACAAGGATGGGTTGGATGGTGACTCTGTGCCCGCGATTGAGTCTGAATACCATCCGCCTGCCAGAGAACGCCTCTTTAGCAAACGCGCGTCCATTCCAATCTGGATGATTGGGATTGTCGCGTTCTTGCAGATCGCTACTATGGCAGTGTTGGTGAGAGGTGGTTTGAGGCGCACCTGCGATTATGCAAACCCTCAGTTACTTTATTGTATGTCGCCTTATACAACATTGCAGACAAAAAGCTAACTTGTACTGTAGCCCCCGCCGAGCCTCTCATTGAATACGAGATCGTCAAGTTCCGCAGCGGTCTCAACGGCGAAGGCGATGATATTTACAGCCTTCCCCCTTCTGATGAAGTCGATGCTGCCTGGGCTGACTTGTATAATTGTACGTCCTCCAAACTATCTTGCATGTTGTCTAGAGTTGACATTTTCTTGATAGTTGGTGTATCAGAACTCAATCATGAACAGGCCGCGCAACTCGCCAATGTCACCATGCAAGTACCTCACAGCGATGATAAATATGTTATGCTCTTGGACGTTTTCCACGAGCTTCACTGCATCGTATGTCTCTTTTATTCTGTAGAAAGATAAATTAAACTGACACATCGTAATCAGAACATGCTTAGAATGGCACTTTACCCTCGTCAGTCCCAAAATTGCCATTCTTCTGCACCTCTAACGCCTTGTTTCCCTCTAGAATACTACTACAACGATACAGACCCCATGGGCAGCCACAGTCGTCGCACTCATCTCACTCACTGCTTAGGTTCCCTGCGTCAATCAGTCCAGTGTTCATCGGACATCAGTACCATTGTCTGGGCCAAGCCTGAGGGAGAGAGAGAAGGTCCTCGTTTTGATATCATCCACAGCTGCCGTAACTTTGAAAAGATCAAATCTTGGGCCCACGATAATCGTGGTTCGATCTACGTGAAGGAGGGCAGGATCAGCGCCACACCTGACGGCTTTGTGGATGACATGGAGACAGACATGGAGACAGACATGGAACATCATCACCACGGTCATCATCACCATGATGGCGCCTAAACATAAACAGTGAACTCAACACCTTGAACAGCTATAGTACTGAGTACTGATAACTTGTACACTGCAATGTAGAACTGCGTTCTTTTTGTGCACGGCGTTCTAAATGTAGTCACAATATGAAACCAACCATATTATTACATTTTCCTCCTCTCTGGTTCCGTAACAAAGAAAGTGCGAGGGCTTAAGAACCGCTTCGTCCAGCCGCCTTCACTGTGCCAGCATTAGCCAAGACGGGTAATTGTTTTTCTGGCGACGGGAGCGTGGGGGATGGCAAAAACCCGGCGGCGATAAGCCACGCTAGATAGAGGCCCATTAGAGACTCTGAAACTGTCATCGCAAGATCTCCCGAATGCTGTCGCAACAAGGCAGCAGTGTTGGTATCGTCGAGATCCGGTGCCTTAGTGCTGGTCGGGAGATCATCGAGCACGAAATGTAGGAGTGGGAAGAGAGCGTTATCTTGAACTTCCATGACGTGTTGTTCCAACTTCCTTCGCCAAAGAACATATTCACAGGGTTCCGTTGCAAAACCATACTGTCTGAGCGAGGACAGCATGCTATTGAAAGTAGGTAAGGGCTTCGCCGTGATGTGAAGGACGGACATGGAGGCGTCACTGAGTGGCGATACAGCTGCTAGAGATGTGCAGAGAGCCACATGGTCGACAGGTACCATATTAATGGTGTTATTCATGTCTGGAACCAATCCTAGCTGCACGCAGCCCTTAACCAGGCGCCAGATGAAATCGTCGGTGTTGGTTACTTCACGTCACAAAATGATTTGTCAGAGACATTAGGTGGCGAAAAGGTGGGTGTACTCACCTGCCGTATGTGAATCACCGACGACATATCCGGGCCGGACGATGTGGCCCTTTAGACCCCTCTTTCCGGCTTCAAAAAGTAGTTTCTCAGAAACCCACTTCGTCTGACCATACCCCGTCTTGAGCGATGATCTGGCGCCTTCGAGGTCATCGTTTTCTGGAACACCGGAGAGAGTGGATCGGCCTTGGGCCAGGGATTCTGATAACTGAACATAATGATCGGTGTCGATAGCCGAGGTGGAGGATACAAAAACCAAATTTTTAGGCTTGCCTGTCGAGGCGAGGTTGATCGCAGTTAAAGTGGCAATCACGTTAGCTGCTCGCAATTTTTCATACGGATAAACCCAGTGTACCTTTCAACAGGTTCAGAAACATGGCAGCAAAGGAGTGGGAGTGACAGATGACATACTAGGGCACCATTGTGCAATATCGCATCAGCTTCATTGGCAATGCGATGCCAGTTTTCTTGGCCAAGGCCAAACAGATCCAAGCTCAGGTCTCCCGTGACCACCTCTAACCTCCCAGTTGACACCCATGAATCGCTCCAGACCCCACGATCGGTGGACCCTTCCTTCAAACGGTCTAGAGCCTTACTCGGGCTTGACGCACGTACAAGGCAGATGACCTTCTGTACCCTTTCTTGTCTTGACAGTAAATCAGCCAGAACAAATGCGCCCAGGAAACCGGTGGCACCGGTGAGAAAGATTGTAATTGGGCGTTGATGGAAATCAGAAGGCGGGGATGAGTAAGAAGCTTGAAGTTGGGAAAGGAGGTCATTGTAATCTTGTCCGTATTCGACGGCAGGAGCAGCAGCCTTGGCCGCAGGTGCACCAGGAATAGTTGGAGCGCCATTGGTCTCGAGCCCAAGATCCGCATTGCGAAGGATATCAACAGCACGAACCAGACCGGCAATCGTGGGTTCGTCAAAGACAAGGCCCAGGGGTGCATTAATAACAAAGACCTTGCGAATCTCGAAAATGAGACGTGTGGCAAGAATAGAATGGCCACCGAGGTCGAAGAAGCTCTCATCAGAGGGTATAGGTTGTGGAGCGTTCGGAAGTAGGCTCGCCCAGATCGAACGTAGGGTTTCTTCCGTCGATGATGTTTTGTCCACGGGAGGGGCGGTTGTTGCTGCACTTACGGTATCTGGGAAGGGAAGAGCCGGCTTGTCAATCTTGCCGTTAGGATTCAAAGGCATCCGCTTCAATGGGACGAATACTAAATCGAACATTGTGTTAGCCATCTGCGAGACGGATTGGGCCGAGATTCTTACAAGACGGGACACTGTAGCTCGGAAGCTTCTTCTTCAAGTGCTCCCTGATGTCCTTGATTAGTCGCCTATACTTGCGCATACCCCTTGCCAGACCCCTATCTTCCTCCTCTTCCTGGATGTCGCTAGCGTACGCCGCGAGGCCCGGAGCATCAAGAGGAACGAAGTAGCTGACGAGAATCTTCTCTTCATCTTTATCTCTCCTCACGAGGGTGACGTTCTCGCGAACCAGAGGATGCTGGCTGAGATGCGTGTCAATCTCGCCCAACTCGATTCTGAATCCTCGAATTTTGACCTGATCATCCGCACGACCGGTACATTCGACGACACCATCAGGGAGGTAACGGCCCAAGTCACCAGACCGATACATACGGTCCCTGATACCTTTCCAATAACGCGATTCGGGACCAGCAAGGCCCTCAACAGGATGAAGAATGGTGTCCTTCCTTGTCGCGGAATTGGCAGAGAACCAGTTGTTCACGAATTTCTCAGCTGTGGCATCACTGTCGAGGTAGCCCTCTGCTAGACCGCCTGAACGGACGTAGATCTCGCCCACCTCACCAATGGCACATGGGATGTTCCTGTCATTGCGGTTGACAACCAGCAACTGAACGTCGACCATTCCCTCACCCGCAGGCATGATATCCTTCTGTGTAGCAAGGAAGGTTGAATCCTTCGATAAGGGTGGAATGGCGAAGTAAGACACTGCACGCTGCGTCTCTGTTGTACCGTACATGTTTATAATTGTCGTGTTCGTTGCGAGGGCTTGAAGACGAGAGCAATCACGCTTGGTCAGAACGTCGCCAACGAAGAACGCATTGCGAAGCGTGGGTATTTGACGTGTTGCTTGAGCTGAGAGGAGTTGACCCATTGCAGGTGTGAGATGGGTAACGGTGACTTCACTGGCGGCCATCCACTCAGCGAGACGCCCCGGAGTGCCGATATCGTCGACGGTGGGAACATGGAGCTCGGCACCAAAGAAGAGAGGCGTAAATACTAAATAGATAAATTAGGTGAGAGTGACTGAAGAAGTGATAAGTTTCTCACTGTCGCGTTGAATGGGATCATGAGCTATTCCGCTCAGCATCGTGAACTTGGACGTCTCATCAAGGCCGAAGCGTTCTCCCATCCAAGGGAAGAAGTGGGTCAAACTGAAATGACGGCCGCGTACGCCCTTGGGAATGCCAGTACTTCCGCTGGTAAAGGATAGGGTGCCGACACTATCTGGCCCGAGCACAACGTTTGGATCGATCTCGGCAAGATGTAGCTGTGGCTGAAGAATATCCACATCAGTCGCTCCAAGCCCACCAGTGATACCACCGTTGGGGTGGACCTCCAGTGCGGGAACCTCAACACGAATCTTCAACTCCGTTGACAAAAATTCGCGAACTGAGGGGCTAATTGTACCAGCGCCCTTGAGTACAACCAAGGCGCGGGGCTGTGCAACTCTGAGGTAGATCATCTGGCGCGAGGCAGGGTAGGCGGGGTCTAAGCATACAAACTGTGTCAGAAAATGAAAAGTAGACTCAGAAGTGAGGATTGACCAATGACTGAGAATGTTGCGCCAGCTTTGAGAACTGCCATGACTGCGACGACGAGGTCAACGCTACGATGAGCGTAAATTGTGACGACCTCTTCCCTCTGCACGCCCTCCTTTATAAGATGATGAGCAAGAACGTTTGCAGCGTGCAGGATATTGCTATAGGTAAATGTAACGCGTTCTTGAACATCGTCAAGGGATGCAGCCTGAATGCTTTGGATCACGCAAGGCCGATCAGGCCATTGGCGCGCATTTCTCGAGAAAACGTCAGTGATTGCTCCCTTCCATCCGCACCAGTGGAGGTCGGCAGTTGGGTCGGGGAGTTTAGCCCTCTGTGACGGCGTAAGGAGAGGTACAGAACCTACAGCGGCAAGGGGTACAGCGGCAACCTTGCGTAGTAGAACTGAGAGTTGATCAATGATCGAAGTTATACGCCCAGCGGTAAACAAAAGGGAGTTGTATATGATGCGAAGTGAGATTTGGGGTGCCAACGCTGAACGCGTTGAGACTGGTGGCCGAGTCACGTAAATAGTAAGATCGGAGGTTAGACTGGTAGATCGGATGAAGGTATCGTGGGGCTGATCAGTTTCGTCGAAGAATCGAACACGGAAGATGGGAGATTCGAGCCCCTCGTCCTTGCCCTTATTGAGTTCCTTGGTGAGAAGCTCGAAAGGCACTGCGTCCGATTCAGCTTCTCTCTCGACTTGCTGAACGCGTCGTACGACAGCCCAGAAAGGATCTGTAGGTTCGACGGATAGGCGCAAGACCAAGGGGTCGCGTGCAGTCGCCGAAGAGGAACCGATCACAACATCGGTGTCACCAGTGTATCGATGCAACAGCACTGTAAAGGCTGACAACAAGAGATGAAATGCCGATGGTCGATTATCATCCGTGCCCTCGTCTTCTTCAACATCCTCGCCTTCGCTGTAGAGTGCAAGCTTAAGCAAGCTCAACGATGTTTGATCTGAAAGTTGTGCAACATGGACAGCCTCGATAACCTTGCTGACGCCTGATGGCCTTGGGTAATCTGTGGGCAGAGAAATGGAAGGAAGGCTTTGCAATCTGGCCACAACTCTGGCAAGACGTTCGTCTGCCATCTTGTTGTCCAAATTTTTTGGGAGTTGTAGATTATGACTCTTGGTCTCGCTTATCAATTGTGCAGCATTGATCGCCGCCGACCGAAAATTGCCGAAAACCATCTTGCTCGACATCAGTTGGCTGCAAAATAGACAATCCGAGCCAACCAGTACGCCACGGTTTCTCAAGTGCTAATTATGTTTTATGCCTAATAAGCGTTTTTTTTTTACCATTCTCTAACTTACTCGTAGTTATGCGATCGAACACATCGGTAATTAATAGTTGAAATGAATATCATACTGAAATGCGGCATTTAATCATGTTGCATTACATGCACATGGCGTCCAAAGGTCAACGGCGCCGATTCCTGATGGCGCCTGAAGTCTATACGGCGCCTGAAGAACCGACCACAGCACGCGTAGACAGGATGGCGTCTAACGTGGGCCAGGTGATACCTCAAGTCAGACAACGAATTGAGTCGCTGGTTGCAGTATCCACAGGTAAGGCTTTGGATCATGTCGGCAGTGAAACGATGCATTCGACCAAGCACAGCTTCGAGAAAAAATCATAAGGAAAATTTTATTAGGGCGAGAGGAGAGGGCAAACCTGGATCACTGATCCAACGCAGGTCATCGTACTCGTATTCATCTTCGTCTCCACCATAGTTTTCATATGCACGTGCTTGATACACGGGTGCTCGGAAAGCATCGACATGCTGTGCGTGTCCTAGGAAGGCCCCAGCAGGCAGTGGGGGTACTTGGAAAACGTGAACAGGGTGCGCGGGTGGTTGGAAAGCGTTAACTGCAGGTTGCTGGGCCACGCGTTGGGCGGCCGCTTGTGCTTGTTGGTGCCTTTGCCTTTCACGCGCTTCTAGAAGTCTATCCTCGTCCCAAAGCTCGCATGGGGGATTGCTTTTACACTTCCCGTCAGTCGTAGAGAAAGCTGTGAGGTATCAAGCTCAGGTGATGATAAATTTAACTTCAATGAACGACTCACAGCCACATTTGAAGCAGAAGTGAGTGCCACATCGGCAAGTCATATGGTTGCAACCAAAGGTATGTTCGACAATGACCTGAAAGAATATTCAAGCTGCAGCCAGCAAACAGACCTGAAAAGTAACTGTACCGAACAGTTGGGACACCGTCTCCATTGTTCTGCCTGGGACTCGTATAAGGATCTGATAGAGATGTGCAGAAAGTCCTACCTTTGCTAAATCTAAAACAGCACGATCCTCTGGAGATCGCTCATCGGCTGGCAAGGCCTAGATGGGTCAGTTTAAAGCTTGAATGCAGAGTGATTCAAAGTCATCGATACCTGATATTCCTCGCAGGTGATATCTTTTAGAGCCACAAGTATCAGAAAGACTGCACGTAGAGATGTAAGAATCAACTACCTGAGTGCCAACGTGTTCGACATGAAATGCATATCAACTGCGAACAAGATGGGCATGGAGCTTTAGGATCTTCATTGTCTTCATCTATGACAAGCAGGGACGAGCATTTAGGGTACGGGCAGAAGAATGGAGGGACGGAGTCGAGCAATTTCTGATGGTACTGTTCAAAATTACTCTCAATACTGATCAAATTGAAGAAAAGTACAGAGCATACCCATTCATCCATCCCCCTCTCACCAAGAACCCTTTGCGCCACATCATCGTCTATGCCTTCAGGCCACGCGACGAGGGGACACTCCGGACATCGGATTGGAAATACGGGGGCGCTTGATTTTCCAACGCCTCTGCCATCGGGATCTAGCTTGGTCTGGATGTACGTCGTCAGACAAGAAATGCAGTATGCATGCTCCTTAGGGCAAGGAAGCCGCAACCCGAATGGAAGTTTGCTAGAAGAATTGGCGGAAAGCGCAGCCGTAAATGGTGAATGGGTTACATTGAAGGGTTCCATGCAGATGTTACACACGGGATAAGGTGAGTGAGAGAAAGAAAGCATGTCTTCGTCCTCTTCCATTTTCACTAAATATTCCCATAAGAATATATCGTTGAGATTTTAGGGCGTAACACACCAGAAAATTCAGTGTCATATCTGAGACGTTTCTTATTATCAGGCGAGGTTGGCGGAGAAAATAGTCGTCCTTTGCCTTTGCCTTTCGAGGACGTGGTGAAAGTGTCAAATTCAGCTTCGGTCTTGACCGTTGCTTTTAAAATCAAAAGATGAATACATATCGAGTTGGACTACAGAGGGTACTCACGTTCATGTTTCAAATTGGCAGCGTCGTTAGCAGGAGCGTTCAACTCCTTCGACCCTTTCCAATCCCCCAGTACACTTGAGCAATAGGCTCAGCTTGATGATTTAATAACCAGAACTCCGCACGCACCTCTCAGCATCAACTATACTATCTATATCCACATTCCCCTCGTCATCAATCTCTTGCAGTTTACGCGCGAATTGCGCGTCGAAATCGATTTTTCTATGACCGAAATAACAGGTATCAAATTTTTAAAAAAAGTGAAGTGGAAAGTAACACAGTGAATAACCTTTCATTAGCAGCGAGTGATTGAGCCAACTGGACATCAGCGGTGTTTGCAGCGAAAATATCATTCTGCATCTCCTGTGCGTAAGACGCGTCTCTGCTGATACCTGCTTCGGAGACATAAAGCTTGAAAGCAAGGTCTGCGTCGTTATCCGGATTTTCTTGCGCGTCATTCTTCGAGTACTTTGGGATACGTCCTTGAGTCTGAGAGGAGAGAGCTATGACATGGTCAAGCTGAAGCTTTTCAGCTTGCCTGTATGCATCTAGAAGTTGGACATCCTCTTGCAAAAGCTGGGAAATAAGTTGTTCGCTGAGCGCGTCGTGTACAACAGCCATCGCGTCGTGATTGTGTGTACCAGTCAAGTGGTGAAGAAAGGGGTATCAACGGGCATCAATTCAAAGTTTCACTTTGTTTTGTTTTGCAGCCTTGTCATCTGCTTCCGCTTCCACCTACACTTTATTCAACTATTATTGTTTTCAACATTACATCAATCCTTCAAGGCGTTTGAGCACTTTTGTTAACTGAAGAATGGTTATCCGTTTTACGAGACCTATAAGGTGGAATGTCTTATTCAAACAACTTACCTCCTGGATGGGAAATCAGCCTATTTACTAGAATTCGTCTATGGCCGTCTATACACGCGTGTACGTGGTTCCCTGCAACTTGTATGCATGGTATTGCCACGCACCAGATAACTGACGTTGGTTTAGGCAGCAGCGCTGGTTGCAGCAGGCTGGATCATATTGTCCGACTTAAGCGGCCCATGCATGCCGAGGACCCGATACCTTTAACCGACTGTGTTTTTCGTCTCCTTTGGCTTTCAAATTTCAGTCTGCGAGTTCAAGCTTTTCCGAATACGGGCCGTCTTACCGGTGTGCACGCTTTCCCTGAATCTCCCACTCGCGTCAAGACCTGATCTTACAACTGACTATCATGGAGGCCGCTTGTTTTCACGCAGTAAGCCTGTTCAACATTCCCAAAGCCTGAAGCTCATTCTCAATTACAATAGCCTCATAACCTCGAAATTATCAAGGCTCCAATCCCCCAAATCACTGACGATCAGGTTCTCATCAAGGGTACGCTCAATCCTGTGTCAAAGGAACGATTGCATTGAATGTTTGAGCCTAAGTGACCTGTTGTGGGGTATGTGGGACTGATCAACACTTGGCAGAAGTCAGTTGATAATTTGCAATTCGTCCCCAATGTGCAGTAATCCAAACTGAATGCCCAATCTCAGGGAGAGTTTTTATCCAACTTTCCTGTAAGTTCGATCATTAACGCAACCTTACGTTACGAACAACATTCTCATTCTTACCCACAGCTGATTCCTGGTCATGAAATTGTTGGCACGATCGCTTCGCTAGGCAAGTCAGTCACTGAATTCGCCATTGGTGATCGCGTCGTTGTTGATCCCACGGTTCTTGTACGTGCCATGTTGAGGAAATTGTGTTTACATGCTTAAAATCGCATCATTTAAGTGTGAAAATTGCTTCTTCTGTCGCCGTGGACAACCTCTGTTATGCGAGAAGTTCAATGGCTTAGGAGTGACTTGCGCGGGAGGTTTCGCGGAATATGTTGCTGTGTATGTGGCTCCTTTTGACTTGCAAGGTCCAACTGGAAATAATTGGAACTAGGTTCGGGAAAAAGGTGTACAAAATACACAACTTAACGGACGAAGAAGCGACACTCGTTGAGCCTGCTGCCTGTGCAATTCATGGTTTAGATAAACTCAATGCCCCGGTTGGCGTTGAAGTTCTAGTCATTGGCTCTGGGCCTACTGGTGTGTTGTGTCATTCCTCGGTCGTGGCGTCATTCTGACGACCCACAAGGTCTCATCCTCGCCCAACTCTTGAAGCTGAATGGTGCATCCAAGGTCATAATAGCGGCCAACAAGGGCATCAAAACCAAAGTTGCGCAGGAGCTGAACTGTGGTGACGAGTATATTGAGTTGGATCGATTAAACCCCGAGCCTCAATGGGCTGAGCTGAAGAAAGCGCATCCATATGGATTTGACGTCGTAGTGCGTTAGTTAATTTTACTGTTTGATTTCGTTACTGACGGAATGCCGCTCATCTTCAGGTGGAGGCGACAGGCTCAGAAAAAGTGGCTAATGAAGCCATCAACTATGTACGAAGAGGCGGTACACTCTTGATCTACGGTGTTTACTCAAACGACGCCCGCGTACACTGGCCGCCTTCAAAGATCTTTGGTGATGAAATCAGAGTTTGTCGGCATGCTATTTGCTCCCAAAAGCCCTTCTGAAACGATAGTACAGATCATCGGTTCTTTTGCGCAGACCCATTGCTTCCCTCGAGCTGTGGCATATCTTGATAGTGGTAAAATCCGCGTCCAGGGAATGGTAAGGGCTCAACGAATGCAGATAATTGTTGAGCTGACCTTCAATTTGGTCATCGATTAGGTGACAGATGTCTTTGCCATTAAGGATTATCAGAAGGCCTTGGACAAGATGAATAGCAAAGATGCTGTAAAAGTCGCAGTTAAACCTACATTATGAACTTGTGAAGGCCCTTCCCACAAAATTTAGATCCAGCATTTGCAATGTATTGTGCTGACAGAAACCTTCAAATGACCAGATGCTACGAACTTATTATATCCCATCGCCTGACTATTCAAGATCTCCTTGTGGAAGTAATGCCGGTTTGGCTGTGTGATTTCATGGATCTGCTTTATCATCGACCAGCTCCTGGGGATCCGCCTTGTCCGGACGATACCGCACATAAAAAGGCTCAGTTTACCAGTTTCATTACTTCTCCTCTTCCTCTTTTACTGATAGAAATGGACGCAGCATGCTTCCCAGCTGTGGGTTTACATCTCTAATATCTTGTTCATCCTTTGATTTAACCTCGATACTAGCCGCGGCAAGTCGAGATTATCAGGGCGCCTATTCCTCAGATTACACAGGACCAGGTTCTCATCAAAGGTAACGACACGGATGTGTTTGATGGATTGCAGGGAATGAATTTGTCTCAGTATCGTGCACTGGTGTATGTGGTAGTGACACATATATCGCAGAGGTGCGTTCTTGCTACACTATACACTGCTTTGAAAGATATGACACGATCATGTCTTCAGGGTAACCTTATCCACGACTTTCCGGTAAGATTTCGAGCCGAGCACTTCTTTCGCTATCTGAATGAAGTTGTCTAACCTCATCCTTAGCTTATCCCAGGTCATGAGATTGTTGGCACAATCGCTACTCTAGGTAGAGCTATCGATGGCCTTGCAGTTGGTGATCACGTTGTTGTCGATCCTATCTCCTTTGTATGTGCCATCAATCCAGCCATTGCGTCCTATGCTTGAGCTTGATAAATTGCTAGTGTGGAGACTGCTTTTTCTGTCGGCGACGCAATCATCTGATGTGCGAAAATCTTCAATGTCTGGGGGTGTCAACTGCAGGGGGTGTCGCTGAATATGTTGCTGTGTACGTGCCAAGCGATGTGTCATGATGTTGGGCTTAAAAGGTCTACCTAGTTCGAGGAATAAAGTTCACAAAATATACAACATAACGGACGAAGAAGCGACCCTCATCGAACCTGCTTCTTGCGTGATTCATGCTTTGGACAAGATCAGTAGTCCTCCTGGAGTTGAAGCTCTGGTTTTCGGAGCAGGACCTACAGGTACGAACTTTCAGCTAGTGAATGTACCCCCTTCCATTTTAGGACTTTGCAGGTCTTCTCTTCGCCCAGCTTTTAAAGCTTAACGGAGCATCCAAAGTCGTAATTGCGGCCAACAAGGGCATCAAAACCCAAGTTGCTCGTGAGCTTGGCTGCGCTGACGAGTATGTTGAGTTGGATCGAAATAATCCAGAGCCTCAATGGGCAGAACTAAAAAGGACACATCCTTACGGCTTCGATGTTGTTGTAAGTTGCACGGCAGTAAACACGAGCTTTGTAACATTAATTCTCCATCAGGTTGAGGCAACTGGTGCAGAAACGCTTGCCAACGAAGCTATCAACTACGTACGCAGAGGTGGCACTCTCTTGGTCTATGGTGTATATTCAAATGATGCTCGTGTCCACTGGCCGCCTAATAAGATCTTTGGTGATGAAATCCGGGTCCGTAATTTCACCATTTCACCCACTGGCAGCAATAACCGTGATACTAAACTTGGTACAGATCATTGGTTCTTTTGCGCAGACTCACTGCTTTCCCAGAGCTGTGGATTATCTCGACAGCGGCAAAGTTCGCGTCAAGGGCATGGTCAGTGTTGACTGTAAATTGATACGAACATCCTCACCAGGTGTGCCAATTAGATCACGGATTCATTCAGCATCAAAGATTATCGAAAGGCTCTGGATAAGTTGAAGAGCAAAGATGCGGTGAAAATCATAATAAAGGTCGCGCAGTAGCTACAAACTTGCAGTACACCTTTACTGAAGACTAATGAATGTAAGACGCTGAGGGAACGGATGGGTACAAAGACTAGACAAGCAAACTTAGGCATCCATTTTCCTGAAAACGTTTTTACTTCCACTCCGGACACCCTTCCTCCTTTCTGTCCGTCCTTTTCTGTCGCTCTCACTAATCTCTGGCCGGTCTTCTCCGCCTCTCTCCATACCCGCACCAAACGACTCCACGCCCGGTCGTTTTGGTTTGCCCCTCTGAGGTGGCCCACCACTTGTGACTAACATGTCGTCTGCATCCTTGGGGCCTGAAGCAGGCGTCCAGCTGATTTCCATACCACCATCAGCAGTAGCACGAGGTTCGAACATTGAAGACGATGATTGCTGCTTCTTAGGTCCAGATGACATGCGTCGCTGGCCGAAGGTAGCATTTTTGTCGACGGCGCGGTTGCCATCGCTGTCTGCGCGCATTGGCACGAGATTGACTGTACTGGTACGTCCGGCAATGCGATTTTGTTGTCGGTCGCGATTATATGCCTCTTGGATCCGCACATTCTTTTGGCCTGGACGGGTACGAGGATCGAATTTAGTGAGTTCTACCAGACGGTCAGTCAGCAAGAGAAGAATCAAAGCGAAAAATGAATATACCTCCAGCATCATCGCTGTCTTCGCTCTCACTATCATCCTCGCTATCACTACCCAATCCATCAGAAGAGGACTTTTCACTTTCATCTTCCTCGTCCTCCACAGCGGTCTTCGGTCTTGCACCGCTCCGTTGCTGAGCAGCCGCTGACGGGTTGAGCAAGGCGTATTCTCTGCTGGTCTCGTCAATAGCGAACTCCTTGTTCTCGAAGACAGCAGCGAAACGGGGATCATTGAGGACGCTCGGAAGTGCTTCATCCTCATCAACCTCCATCTCTTCCCCTTCACCCTTTTCTGCCTTTCGTTGTTTCCTCCGTTCTTCCTTCTTCTTCGCCTTCTCGTGGTCTCGGAGAAGCTTCTCTGCCAAAGCTTTGTTGACCTTGACCCCAACCTCTTTCTTGGCCCGGATACGCGTCTCGGCCATTTTGTCCATCTTTTCTTGAACCATCTTTTCACGATGCTCCGCATAAGCGAAGGGGTTGGCAATAAGACGCGCAGCTTCGTACAACTTGAGTGATACGAAGTAACCATGCATGTAAGGTTTGAGAGTCGGCGTGCCGATGAGATGATCCAAACCAAGTCTGAAGAATGTTTAGTTTTGCAAATGATAGAAATGTAAAAGGTAGAAAACTCACGTTGTGAGTTCTGAACGTTCCACAAACTTGAAATCTTCGTAAACAGACCGCGTAGTCTGATCCTCCATCTCTTCAGTGATGTTCTCCAGGAAGCTTGCCCATCGGGGAGCAGGACCGAGTTGGGGAACATAATAGGTCGACATTTGGATCCCTTCGTTCGCTGTCATCAATAGCCCACTTCCAGGGATGTGGTGAATGTCATTAAGGTCATTCGCTGGTGTGATCGAAGCAAAGTTTGTCGAAGGCTGCAAAAAGATTTAACTATGGACGAGTAGATAGTAATTGCTCAGAGACAACGCACCGTATGTCGATCCCAAATTTTGATCACCTTCTTATCAGCACTAAGAACCATACCATCTCCTGCCATCCTGCTTCCACCGTCGATCCAAGTCACATTCTTGACCGGCAAACCGTAACCTTGGTCTTTTATGGCAAATGGCCTCGCGGCACGGATATCGTAAAGTAACGTATGGCCCGTCGATGTCCCAATAGCATAAGAAAGGCCGTCGCTTCGAGAGGAGATAGCTGTCACAGAAACATCAGCGTTGAATGCGTCGACGCCGGTCTGCATCAGTCTGCTTTTGGGTAACCGCAGTGTACCGACAGAAGACCGTGACCGAGGGTCCCAGAATTGGGTTGTGCCATCACCCTCAATTCCAAATGCCAATAACTGATGGGCAGGATTTATGTCGACTACGTTCACGCCAGGAATATCGCCGTCCTCGCCTTGTAGGATAAGAGGATTCATGAACCGTCCCTGTTCGAGGTTGAGCCGATATATTTCGTTCCCCGAAGCAGAAACGTAGGCGTCGCATGAAGGAAAGTGGTATGCGAGTGAACGGCCGAAGCGAGGTATTCGCGTCCGGTAATGGTGACCGCCTTGCGTATGCAGTTCTACTGTCCGGTCATTTTGTAGGTGTATTGACTTTGTCCAGTCATCAGACAACATCTGTTAAGGAAAGGTAAGCTCAGCAGCCTAACTTCTCGCCACCTCCACAAAATAACTCACGTACAACAAAGTCAACATTTTCAGCATCTGTATGCCGCTCAAACTTCAGAGTAAGCTGATCCAAGTCCCAGACTCGCATCTGAGGCTTATATGTCCCAGTGGCTATAACATGATGGCCGTCGCGAGTAGATTTGATACGATTGCTGGCTTCAGGAAATTCAAAGCCTTGTATAAGTTCAATTGTGGCTTCGACATGTTCCCGGACCGCGCGTTTTCCCTTTCCTTTCGTGGCTCGTTTACGAGTAAGCCAATCTGGCAATGAAGAGGAGGATCCAGCTGTGGCGCCGTTGACAGTATACACTTTTATGTCGCTGGCCATAACTTGCCAGGAGAGATTTTTGGAAAGAGGTGTAGCTGATGTAAGCAATCTAACAAAAATTCTGGTCACGCTTTCCGATGACATCATGGTCATCGCGTTTCTGGCCTACGGTAGCCTACGGTAAAGAATATTTTTGTTTTTGGTTTTTTGAATTGACTGTATAAGACTCGTCATCATGATCGTGTCGGACGTTAAAAGCAGAGTGAAGGTTGAAATGTCCACAACTGCCATAGTTATACCATGCACATGTGGGGGATAGTTTTGTGGGCAGGAGGACATAAATAGTTGACATCACGTAGGATTATGGTTGGGTCCTCTTTCGTGTTTCGTTATCTTCAAAACACACACCGTAATCCCTCGATCACCTCAAGATTAATACGTCTTCTTCTTCTCATCCACCGAAAGGCCGCCTGAAAAGTTATTGAGCTTTAGAACGTTGATAACTATCAAGGTCCACGTACCAGGTCCCATGTTGACAAGGAGAATGAGACCACCAACAATCGCTGCAAAGAAATCATTCGTGAGCATACCAGCGATACGAAAAGAATGATAGAAGACCGACAGAGTGTTTGGAAGAAGTCGTATCTATTGATGATCGCGTCAATACAGACTTCTGAGCAGATATACGAGTATAACTTACTTGAGGAAGTCACGCTGAGGATGCGCGGAGTGCACGCTCCACCAGTTGTTCGCAAACACGTTGAAAATGCTCAGAACGAGGACAAGGAACGCAGCAGACCATTTAGCCTTGAAACCAACAGCGACCATGACGCATGCCGCGAGACCGACGACTGAAACCAAAACGCGAGCGATGCTCCATTCACCCTGCAAGATGAAGCCGAGGAATAGGAAGATCAGAAGGACACGTCCAGCAAGAAGGAAGCTATACAACAATAAATTTTATGACTGGAACGAATAAACGGGACACACTATTTCTTGCGGTCGGTTTCGCTAATAGAGGGCAATCCGGCGAATAGCGTTTTTCGGGAAACCATAGAATCGCTGAAGACCATGAACAGGCCACCAATGACACTCAAGTTACGGAGGAAGAAGTTGAGGTCAAAAATGAGTCCGTAACCGAAGCCTTGAATAATAACGACGGAGAGAAGACCGGCAACTGCGAATTCTGTGTACCGTTTGAGGATGACGGCGCCTGAACCGCCAAGCATAGTCTAACCACGCCTCAGACAAAGATCTAAATGCCGCTACAAAGATACTTACAATGACGTTGAAAATAAGGAATAGGTGAGATAGGCCCCAAGGGAATTTTCTATGTCTGCCCATGATACGACAAGTCAGCCACTGACGAAAACGCCCAGAAGTGAATACCAAGACGCACTGTTGCAAATACCAGATTTGATCACCCCATTGCGTTACAATGCGCAACGCGTCCTCCAAAAACGTCACTACAATCAAAAATCGCCCAATGGCCGGCAAATGGGGTTTCAAAGGTTGAGAGTAGATTTCGACGCTGTCCTCCACTAGCTGGCTGTAGGCCTTCAGTTTCTCGATAGGGTCGTCTGGGTTGGCGGCGCGGTAGCCTGTCGACGGCCTTGAATTTGATAGGCCATGTGGGTCGGGATTGTAACTGTGCGCCTGAGGGCGAGCAATGCTAATGCGGGAGGACATAGTGAGTGGTGGGTTGAAGAGGCTGGCGTGTCAGCTGGTCACGACGTGGCGATTCTATATTAGGTAAGCAACCCCCTTCATCGCCACTGATCATGATCATTTCAACGGCCCAGCGGCCTAATTTCACCTTGAGCTTCAACGTCGTCATGAATTGGCATTCAATACCTTCGTCATCTTTTTCAAAAATGGCACTAGCATACGAAACCTGAATAGTGACCACTTCTGCGTTCCTCGTGCATGAATATAACAGACACGGTCATTTCGGGAGATTTCATCAAACACATGAAACGCTAACAGTGATTAATATAAAACAGAACCTCAAAAATACTGTTCTTGTTACATGTTTTTGCCAGTCGGCTCCACTATTCAGTAACCAAGACCAAAAGGGCAGGGAGTATCTCATGGTTAACGGTACTTGAGGCTAATGGCTACAGGATGTAGATGCTAAAAATACAGGCTCGTGTATGTCGTGAAAGGTTTAAAGGTCAAGGGTGGCTGACGAAAGACTCGGCGAAGAAACGAAGAACGAAATTTGTGTCTCGAAGACGAGAGAGTTAAAGGAAGACGACTTGTACCGTCTTACTGGCATTATGCCATGTCAATAAACGCGTCAAAATCCAACCACGCAAGTCATCTCGCCCTTCTCTTAATCCAAGGGCTCGAATTTGTACCAACTGCAGATGTTCATTAAGTGGTCCGGCGAGAACTACAGCCAGGGCTGGCCAGTCAATTAGGTCAAGTTGAGCCTCTTGGCTCAACCACACGGAAAGCACCAGCTCTTTGACCGATGAAGGCGTGCTGGAAAGAAGGGGCACAAGCCAGGATAAGCGTGAGGTCTGCGAGGGTAGTGCCTGACTGCTCGTCGTTGAAGTGATGGCAAGAGGCGGAAAATGATAGAGCGTAAGGTGATGTATGCGAAGAGTCCGAAGACCTGAATTCAATGAAAGGCTCATGGTATCTGAAAGGCCTGGCACAGAAGATGTATAGTGAGATGAGATGAATTGAGGCCACTCTTTATATGACGTACTCCTTAATTCCGCGATGTCGTTGTTGTGTGCAAAGACACCGATTTCTAGATGGCGCAGGAAGGGTCCTAACAAACGTAACAAATGCCCAACGATGTAGATGTCGCTTGGAAGAAGTTCAGGGAGGTTTAAGGAATGAAGTGTCAGAATTATGCTTCTCTGGGAATGTGCTAATTCGTCACCTCCTACCAACCAAAGGAGTATAGGCTTGACGAGAGACGATTGGATGTGCAGCCTTCTCAGGCGACGAGGGGCGTGGAAATTACGATTCAACGGCGACGTCGGTGTTTCGATTGAATCACTAGAGTCCCAGGTAACATTGTCAATCAATAAGTCCTCAAGCATGAAGAACTTGTCCATAAACAATGCCAACACCTGAAAGGACGGAAATCGAAGATATTGAAGACGGAGGGTAGTTAGGTTCTGGAACAAGGTACCTTTGAGATTCAGAATGCGGTCACTTGAAGTCAGGCTGAGAAAGTCCCAACTCCAAGTCTCGATAGAAAGTCCACGGAGATTATCGAGTGTCAGGAGGAGAGATACGACTTGGTCATACTCCCCCCTCTCCGCAAGAGACCAGACTCCTCCCAGGGCCGCATTCCGAATGTAAGGTGTAATGGTTTCAAATATGCGGGATGAGGAGGAAAGGAAGTCGGCCAGCTTTGGTGTGAGGTTGACATCGAAGAAGATGTGATAGCGACAACGAGGGAGCCAGGCTTTGCAGACAGTGCTGCATAAAGAGAGCGTTGGTATGTCGGGAGATACATGGTCGAGGATGTTGTCAAAAATTTCTTGAGAGAAGAGGCAGTTGCCTGATGGGGTCGTCAAGGTCGTAAGAGGCATGAACTAGTAGTATTGTGTAGGGGCGCAAAATCGGGGTAGACTGGAGAGAGGCAGTAATACGGATTAGCTGGAAGAGTTAAATGTGTGTAAGTACAAGGTTCCTCGAAAGCGCCTGGTGTTCAGTCCTTTCTTCCCAAAGTGAGTGTCGCGTGTCCATATATGTCGTACATATGCAGTGATCTAACTTCACAAAGGCGATGCCAAGTGAAAAGACAACATTTAGACTGCCAAATTAGAGAGCAAAAAGCCGAGCCATTTACACAGACACCAGGTGTAAATTTCGAGTGTGTTAGCACATCTTCAGCGTCAGCGAAAATTACTCTCAAGATCAAAGCTAAGAAAGAGAACGGTGTTAGTAACAGTGTTAGCCAAATATAGCGCTCACATGGCATCCACGTGGCTTGAACCCTTTGTGCCATTCAGAGCCTCCATGTAGTTTTATCATTCATGGTACCACACCGCGATTTTTCGAGCTGTACAGACTTCCCCCATACTTATTTGCTCCTTAAATCTCTGTAAATGGTAAAACGACAACGTCTCGATTCCACATCAACGCACGACGCGGAGGATGACCACAGCACCTCCGACTACGACGGTTCAGAGGGTCATTCTGACGCATCTAGCTATCAAGGAGATAAACGGAAACGGAAAGCCGTGGGGAGGCGCCCTAGGATATCTAAATCTGACGTGTCTGGAATCAGTAATGACTTTGAAGGAGTTACGCGTCCGCATTCCTCGTCCAGTCACACAATCCAAGAATCGGAGTCTCTACAGACTGCACTCGTAGGATGGTACCAAACCGTCCACTCAACTCGTGGAATGCCTTGGCGAAAACCATACGACCCTCTTTTGGGGATCGAGGAACGTGGACAGAGAGCCTATGAGGTATAATTTGATACTCTATATGGACTGAGCAGCATGAATTGACAACGTCCATACATAGGTCTGGGTTTCAGAAATTATGCTTCAACAGACGCAAGTTGCCACCGTAATACCTTACTACACGCGTTGGATGACAAAGTTAGTATTTTAGATGCAGTGTGTCCATTTTTTTCGCGATCTCTTATGCTCTCAGCAAGGTTCCCCACTCTTCGCGATTTGGTAAGTCTTGTAGGACTCCTTTCAAGAAACCGAGTCACAGATCATCCAGGCGGTTGCTGATGTCGATGAAGTCAATGCGTTGTGGAAGGGTCTCGGTTATTATTCCAGGGCGAGCCGATTACTTGCAGGCGCAAAGAAGGCTGTTGAAAAATACCACGGTAGGCTCCCTGATAATGCAAAGGATATGGAGGCAAATATACCTGGAATTGGTCGGTATAGTGCAGGCGCTATTGCTTCAATAGCATACGGTGAACATGTTCCTGTCGTATGTTCTGATAAATTCATCTTTAATATGCATCACCTCATTCGTTCTCAGTTGGATGGAAATGTGCATCGACTTCTCAGTCGATTTCTTGCTGTGCATGCCCCTCCAAAAGCAAAAGTGACTGTCGATATACTGTGGGCGGCAGCTACAGCTATGGTTGCACCAATAGCAATAGGTAGTTACAGTATTTTTCTGCAAAAGTGCATGATCTAATGCTTAGTTCTAGAAGATCATTCAGCGGAACGGAGTGCGCCTGAAATACCAAAATATCCAGGAGACATCAATCAAGCCCTTATCGAACTTGGAAGTACTGTATGTAAGGTTCGCGATCCGACATGTGATAGATGCCCCCTTCAAACGTGGTGTCAGGCATATCAAACTTCGCGACATGGGTTCGAGGTGCGTGTTTCTCAGCATTGATTTATCTTCTCTCACTTTCTGGGTGTAATCTCATGTTCAGCCCATCACCGATATCGAGGACACATGTACTCTGTGTCAACCGCTCCCAGAAAACAGCGTGACAGTCTATCCAATGAAAGCAGATCGAAAAAAACCTCGCGAGGAGCTTGACCTTGTCAATGTCATTGAATGGTCTTCATCAGACGGAGAAAGATGGTTTCTCATGGTTCGAAGACCTGACGGGGGCAAGTACTATTACACTGGGTTTCATTATCCATTTCAATAATGGCCGCCGCATTTGTAGGTCTTTTGGCAGGGCTCTACGAATTCCCCACGTCAAGCAATGTGTCCAAAGCAACATCATCCACGACTCAGGCCAAGGTACCTCATACTCTTCTTAGTAATCTTCTCAAAGACGCCGTGTTGCCCTACAATCCTAAGAGAAAAGAAGCACCAAAAGGTCTGGTGATTGCATCCATTAGACCAACTAAAGACATTGTCCACGTCTTTTCTCACATCAAGAAAACTTATCGACCTCAATGGGTCGTTACTGAAGGAGGCAATTCTCTGCCCGCTGTGAAAGTCAGTGTTGCCGAACCCTCCAAGCCATCTTCTCGACAGAAGGATGTTATGTGGGTACGACTTGATGAGGTGGGAAATATAAAGTAAGTTCATTTAAGGTACAAGTCTATCGCCTGACGTCCTTTGTTTCTGGGCAGTATGGGCACTGGGGTAGCCAAGATCTGGGATTCTGTCGAGACGCTCTGGAAGCAATAGCGGATCTAAACTTGTAATAGATTTTACATTAGTATATATAGGAGCTTGCTATATTGCCGTTATTGCCGTTTCGGTTGGCCTGAAAGAGTGAATGCGCCACATTGTCGGGGGATTAGTAGATAGCGAAACAGCGGTCTCGCAGTAAGGGGTGAAAAACATTGGTGGACTCAAAGAGTGTATATGATGTTTCAAAAGATTATCCAAAATGGTCCTATGCAATTCAAGTACAGTGGAGTCGATGCCCAGTACGTATAGTGATATATGCACGGTTCGCGCGAGTTAACATCTACAGTTCTTTCTCCGCCGTCGTTTCAAACCCCTGACCGGTCGCGTCCTTATTTACTGTTTACAGAGAATACAAAATAGCTCAAGATTGGACGTCGAACGTTCCTGCGTGACTTGGGCTCGGAACTATAGCAAGCCTGAGCATAGCACAAATATTCTGCCTCTCAGGTACTACTAGATTCTGCCGGAAGACAAGTAGAAAACAACCGCTGTCCCACCACTTGAAG